>NDXZ01013016.1:0-26235 GCA_003055125.1 Paykullia maculata
CCTTCGTCAATATTTGAACAATAATTATTAGGTCCAACGAATAAAGATTTTATATTAACACAGATACCCAACATAAATACATATATTTTACTTATGCAAATATTTATTAACATAAACCATTTCTGTGTTAAAACCATTTCTGTACCTAAAATTCCATAATAAAACACTTATTTATTTAAACATTTCATATTCAACAAACAAATCATGTTTTATTAATTATATAAAAACTTTATTGCAACCACTTTTCCACAACAAAATAAGCTAAACAAATGGAAGAAAATCAAATGAAAATAACATTGACCAACCACATTTATTTAATTTATTTTAATAATTTTTGGCGAACATTAAATTTAAATAATTGATGAATTAAACGAATATTAATGAGTCCTGTGTATCAGCGGAAGAATTTATAGGCAACAACAATAACAACAACACTAGCGAAAGGACTAAACCCAAAAAAAACTAACAAAAAAATACAAATCAATTGTCAAAAACTTTGACAAGCGGTTTACATGAAAACACAGCACCAAACCAAACAAATTTACATTTATTCATACAAACATACAACTATTATTAATAACTGGCATTTATATTGTGGTTGAAAATATTTTTGGACATCGTGCCAAAAAAAAATTAAGTTATCATGTTACATTTGGCTATGACGAATCTAAAGTACCCTTCGCAAAGTGGACAGTTTCCGTACACACATAATTCTGACAGCTGATTAAAGAGTTATCGGATATTTTGAGGTAAGAGAAAGAGTCCCATGTCCTTACCTATGCCGACAAGTAATTATTTAGAAAGTGTGCGTAATAAGAAAGACGTTATTCGTGAGCATGGGGGATCGTGAGAAATTTTCATTTACCTCTTACATGTAACAAATTAGTCTCTGAACTGGAAAAATAATATTTTTGTACGAAAATAAAAAGTAAATATTTACAAAAAAATACACATTATATATAATAGAGTTTCTTTAAGCCCTTGCAAGAGCAAGGAAATTGATTCTAAGGTGATCTTTTAAAACTTAATACCAATCCCAGTGCTTAAATGGGAAACTTTTTACTCTTTCTTCTGTGCAAATAGGCAAATTTGTATAAAAACCAATAGGTAGTGCTTTCAGACGACCTAAAAAATTTTATGAAAAAGACTAAACTCGCGCTGTTATAACGTCTGAATATTGCGAGAAACTGTGTTTCATTAAACTAATGTTAAGATATCTCGAAATCCTCAGGTCAGATTATAATTCAGCAAACAAACCTTTAAAAAAAAGAGTATTCTTAATCTCAGGATCAAACATTTGTTGGCCCGTTTTTTTAGTCTAATATTTAACAAAAAAACTTTCAACATGCCATTATAAGTTACTGAAAAAATTTAAAAAATAAACTAAAAAGCATAAAATCTGATAACTTAGTTGATACCTTAAGCTTATATACATATATGTATTAAAATAAAGCAGCTAAAAAGATATTGATACAATTAAAGAAAAACAAAGTTACGGCATTCGGTTGAAGTCAAATTCATATTCAGTTTTTTGTTGATTTACTGATTTTATCCCATTTGTTTAGGGACCAACATTGCTAGTTTTAAATAGAAAACATAATCTCTAATATTTTCAATGTGAACATTTTAAAAATTTGGAATTCTTAATCAGATTCAGATAACATACACTTCATACGATTGCAAACTCGTATGGAAAAACTTAAAAACAGATTAACAAACTGATGTGTAACATAAATGATGTAGGGTATAAACACACACATCGATTAATACAAATACCCAAAAAAATTCAATCAATCAGTCTCAAACAGATGGTTGAACTTTTCTATTTCTCCTGGTTTTCGTTCTCATTTGTTTTTGCAGTTCTTCATAATTTCAATATTTAACTTATAATTCTGTACTAAATAAATAAACAAAAATAAAGTTTATTTATATTGATGGGAAAAAAGAAACCAAAAAAAACAGGGACATTTTAACCCTGAAAGATATAAAGAGTAAAAGTAAAATTAATGTTTATAAGTTAAAAACAAACATTACAATTCATCATGTTTTTAATATCATAGTTGTTGTTTTTTTTTTTGCTCTCGGAAAATAAACAAGAAAACATATAAAAAATATTAGTTATTACGAAAACTGTTGTAAAGACATATTATGCTTTGAAGTACATCACTTAATGTTCATCTAGAAACAGTGGTTTATGCATAAGTCTTTCAAATAACTTAAGGCCTAATTATGTGTACAAAATATACAAAAAGTCATGGTTAATTAATTTGCCGCAGATTTTTAATATTTTCTGCAATAGCTATTGTCATATAGCAGTAATCTAAACTTTTAAATGGTTTTACCTGAAAAATCAAAAGGAAAAATTTAACCCACAAAAAGTTATGATATCGATTTTTTTTTTAATTCCCTTAAAAACATACAGACCACTGTTTGATGCAGCAGAATTGCTGGTGGGTTGAGTAACAAGACAAACAAACATTGAAATATAAAAGTTAATGCAAACAAACAAACAAACCGATAAACAGTTATTTCCTAGAAATAAAAATACTGAAAAATTTAAACAAAACAAAAACCATATGTTGTTTATTTTAGTTTGTACCCTGCTGTCATTTATTTAGTTTAAAATATGATTTGTCTTTAACATACTTATGTATGCCTCTTAACTACATTTTTTTTATATTTTGTTATCTGAAATTATTGCATATGGTTTTAACAATAAGAAAGGCTGCAATAAGAATTTTGAGTCAATATGCTTTGGAAAAATTAAAGCTTACTTGGCTAACCTTAAGTCAAATAGAGACTCAGATAGTAACATTTTAGGAAGTTTTTGCTTAACATCAAAAACCTTTGACAATATTTTTTATAAAATAAACTGAAGGTTTTAAAAATGTTTACACAGAGAATCATAAGGTACCTTTATTTAGAAGTGTCCAGGTAATTGCAAGAAGGGGCCTCGTACAAAAGCCATAAACTTTCAATCAAATTTTTTCTCTATAACAATAGATTTTAAAGATCCTTAATTTGTTTAATTTTTCAGCGTTAGTATAAAATTTATTAAAGTTAAGTTTAGCTTAAATGTGTATATTAATAAGTAAGTTGTGAACATTATAACCCAGTTTCGAAAGAACTTTTTTATAGAAACTGGTAGAATTGTAGACCCAGTTTACATAATAGTAAAAATTGCGACTAAACGGAATAATAAAGGGTATGCGCGGGAACATTTTTTGGTCTTTATTATCAATATAAGCAAAAAAACTGGAGAAATTCTAATACCAGATATGAATAATTCATTTTTGGATAAAAAAAATGGATTTTATTACAACTGACAATTTAATAAATAAATATTATTTGCTATTTGAAACTAAAAAAAATTTAAATCAAACTCTTTGACATTTCTTTGGTGTTTATTATTTAGTTTATTATGTGATTTGGAGTTTTCGTCATTATTTGCATCGATATATTGTAAAATTTCAAACTGCACAAAGACAGTTAAATGTTTTTGCAATTACAAATTCCAATTACAGCTGCATGCAATTTCTAGTTGCATGTGTAGTGAATAATAAATTGTAATATAAATACCCCATTAATTTTGTCTCCTCTTGTGGGTGGTGTAGGGTATAATAAACTATTTATTTCAACTGCCTTGATCATTGTTTTTACTACTTTCGGAAACATCAAAATAGACCAAAAGAAACAAAATATTTTATAAATGCCAAAAAGTAACATTTGCCACATGTGTATCTTTTGGCAAGTGCTGTTACGGTTTTCAGTTGCATGCATGTTAGTTTATATGAATTTATGCTGGTTGTTTTCCATTTGTTGACTTTAAATGGAAGTAGTTTTATGTTGTTCTTTCGCCATACTTTCAATGTCAAAAAAACAAAAAACCCAACAAACTAACAACTGAAGAAATAAATGAACAAACGTCAAAAAGGCGTTTCAATACATATGTATATATATATAAACTTGAAATGATTTTCTAGCTTTTTCTATTTGTACTTCTTCTTCTCCTTCTTAGTTTGGATTAAATTAAGTTTCGTTTGTTTTAATTCTATCATGCAACTACAATGGCTTTTTAGAAATAGAAATTTTTGAATTCGTGATGGTGTTACATAAATATTTGCAACTTAAATTTACAACTGTTGACAGATTTATTTAATTTTAATCTTTAGATAGAAAAAAACTAAATCTTTTTACACTACTGTATTGTTAATGCTGTTAGGGATTGATGTAAACTATTAATTCTTTTCCAAAGGAGTTTTTGATTTGTCTGTCATCTTTCATCTATCTTAGTGTCACCCGTCAGTAGCTGTTCAGCTGCTGTTTATTATTATTGTCACTACTGTCAGCTTTTCATTTCTTTGTTAATAAATTTTCGCATTTCTGTTCAAATATAACGTTCAATGCTGCAGTGTTTGGTAACATGTGTTTTATTTTTCATAACATTTGAACCCTCTTTCTGACATGCAACATTTCATTGTTACGTGATTTCTTTACGTAGCTTTTCATATTAGCAACAACAACAAATATGCATACCATATATAAAATAAGTAGCAATTTGCTATAAAAATAAAATAAGAAAATAGAAAAGAAGGCCAATTTTTGAACCTGAATGATTTAAACAATGGAAAATGATGGCCGAAATAAGTAAAAAAAATTAAATCTAACTGGGCTTAAAGATTCTTTAATAATTAAAATATTGCTGTTTTTCAAAGTCGAAGTTTTGCCATATTAATAAGGGACTAGAGAGATGATCTCATAAGTCGAGAAAATATCAACAAACCTTTACCGGTGCTACCTCATAACAGCTACAATAGACTCTGGTTAACAATGATTTTTTAAATAAAGTTGTATGTGTGCTGCAAAGCGTAGCATAAATTTATGAGTTGTAATACAATCCAGAATATCTAGTTCATCTTTATAATGCTTAAAAAACAGTAAATAATCTGTCGTTAATTTCTCCTTAAACCTTTTAAGGTTATTTCCAGATGAAAGGATTACTAAAATTGAAATTTTTGGTCTATAATTTAAAATCACAGCAAATGTTAAATTAAACCTGCTTGGAATGAGTTAATTCAAAAAGTAAAAAATTACTTGGGATGTATATGTATATCAACCAACCGACTGCCATCAATGTGTTAAGCAGCTAGTACTTAGTTTTCCGCAATTTTGGTATTCAAACAATATTTACTTTTTAGTCTTTGGAAAAGTTTTACCGAATCAAGGTTAACACAAAAAAACCTTAACCGGACGGAAGAGCTTAAAACTATAAATTTTTTGATTTCCAACCATTGCTGGAACATTTAATAAAGTGCTTTTTACGTTAAAAAATTTTATAAACAAATTTATTTTAACATAAAATTTTATTTTGTGAAAAAATTATTCTATAATGTATTAATAAGCAGACCTAATAATGAAAAAACTTTAAAAATCAATAGAGAAATCATTAAAGTAAATACGTACATATGTATATATGTAGATAAGGTATAAACTTTTTTTATATCCAAATATTTGCAAAAAAAAAACATTCAACATTGGCGCGTTCTTATCTACTAGATAAGCGAAACTTTTCATTTCAAGACATATTTTTCAAACCCTTTTATGTTAGGAAAAAATTTAATATCTTGACAATAATTTCCTAAATGCGACTTTCCCTATCGCAAATGTGGCAATTAGTCTTTATATTTAACAAAAATGTATGAAAAAATCAATTTTATAAAATCATTTTTACTTAAAACATTTTTTTATCAGAGATTATGGTTTAACCTTGTGTTTCTGCCCTTTTTCATGTCGCAGTATTCAAGCTACTTTTAAAAAGATTTTAGAGATTTATGATACATATATGTATAAGGTGTGTATGTATGTAAATGTTCCTGTTTCTTGCTTGCCACCAAATATTTGATGAATATTTATATGTATGTCTGTATGTGTGTATAACGATACAAGGTTGCTTTCAAAATATGTTACTTTATTCCATCTACATACCTTTTGTGATACATTGTAATGAAATTCATATGAATTTAATTAAATTTATACCAACCAATTTATGGTAAAAGAGCGCTTGTGTGAGTGGCAAAAGGAAATTTGAAAAGGATATACTATGTTTTGGTTATGGTTTTTAGATGCAAGTAAAATTATTTTATATACTTGTATGATAACTTCCTTAATGCGGTGAGAATAGAAAAATTTAATTTTTTCAAAAGAAAAACTTGCCTTCTTATTTTATTTTTGCTGTATAGTTTCCGTGATGACACATGCAAAACGTTTTCAGTAGAATCTGACAAAAGAAAATATCTAAAAATTTATTTATAGAGATCCGAAAACAGAAAATTGAATCTGTGGGAACTTATCGACATTTTTTAGAGAGAAATTATCAAATACTTTTTGTAGTCAAAAAAAATCTTTTTAACACAAATTTCTTTTAGGTTGCAAATATGTCAAAAGTTTAATAAACTCTTCATAAATAAGAGTTTTCTATGACATTTTACTAAAGTTCCGCAAAATTTGTTTCTGAGTTCTTTTATGAGTATTATAATAAGAAAATTATTTTTATGTTCATTGTTTAATTTCAATAGCTTGCAAAATTTTTGGAAAATTGCAAGCTTCAAGATATTTAACGAAGCACTTGCTGTAAGTTGCACACCTCACAAATGTTTTTTTCACGTATATTTTGTTAAGAAAAATAAATCTTTTATTATCCGACAACTATTAAAATAAAACAACGAATTTTTAAAAAACCGCAATCTTAATAACTTAATTTTGATGTTAACATTTACAACAAGTTTTAAAAACGTTCTTAATATTTAAGCTTATTTAAAAACTAGAGCTTACGTGTATAAAGAAGGATGTAGGCTATCAAAAATTACCGTCTAGGTTTATTTTATGGAACTAAGTATTTGTACCAGCTTCTAATATCTTGTGTTTTGATAATATTTTTTTTCATTTGCATAATCTATTAGAGTTCCTCTTCCAATGACATAATGAACCTTTTGTTTGCTTTATGTTGAGTGAGTTAGCCTCTTGTTGTAGTTGTAGTGTTCTGTTTTTGTATTTATTCAGATGCATTCTTTGAACTATTATTATGCACACAATTTCCGTTAATGCAAAATATGTTCTAAGCTCTGACAAAAGAATAACATGTTTGCCATTTTAATGATAAGTTATATAAACGTTTGTTTAATAGTTTAAACACACTTATTCATAAACAGGAGGATGCAAACACAAATGATAAACTAAAACTGCATTAAATGTGCTTGTGTTGTGTTAAAACTGATATGTGTTCATATGTTTGCATTATTTAGAGATAGAATGTTATTATCTTAAGTTTGGAAGGACAATTTCCATTATGGTAGAAGAAAAGCTGGATTTTATGACCAAGGACAGTGGTGGCAATGAATATGCTTGGCAAATTGAAATTAGGAATTTTTGTATTGTGAACGAATTTTAAGGGAATTTGTTTAATATTTTGTTTATTATTTTGCTTCTTTCTTATGCATTAACATTGTCTGGTTATTGAGAATTTATGCATATTTAATCAAAAATTTGCTAAATTGTTTTGATGAACTATTTTTATATACATATAAATATAAAAAATCAAACAGACATCTGATGAAAGATAATTAATTTTTTGCAAAACTAAACCTTATTTTAATGAAAAAAAATTCCTTAACTTGAGAAAATGAAATAGAATTTTTATATATTGTTCTTTGAGCCTTGTGTAAACACAAAAAAGCGTTTTGAATTGACATTTATAAAAACTATTTGATTGTTTCAACATTCAAAAGAATAAAAATGCACTTTTGTAAATACGAGTATTTAAATTCTGAGAATGCTTCAAATTAATGCAAACCAATTTAAGCTGTAAAAATAAAATTCAATGTCAGTCATGAACATCCCAAAAACTATATATAAGAATAATGTGCGTATGATTAATAATTATTATCGCACTTATTTTCATTATCACTCATACGTCACGTTCACATCGTTATTGTAATTTATTTAGATTTTGCTTTGAGACATATTAAATTAAAAAAAACATAATCAAAGTAATACAATATTATTAAACATTTATTCTCATTCATAAACACCAAACATGGATCCAGAGATAGAATGCAGGCTTCATAAAAATGGAGTTTAATATTTCAAATTTCAAACAGGTGTTGTTTTAACTTTTAAGAATAGGAATTTAAAACTTTTATTTATAAGCATACATATATAAGATTTATTGTTTTACTTTATTAAAGCCCTTATGGCACTACATTTTTATTTCATTGAATTGATATAAAATTGATAGAAAGAAACGGTAATTGTTAGAAAGAACAAACTATAAAAAACATAAACAAAAATGCAATGTTTTTATTCTTTTGTTGTTTTCTATTTAAATGTTGCCAACATTTGTTTGCGATAAAACGCTACAAAGCAACAAATAAGCGTAACAAATCGCGGTATTTGTCCATAAACTAGTGATTTAGCAACAATTTTAGTGTTTCAAGCCTGAAATGTCAATTTTAAGCTAAACAGTTTTACTTTTTTTTTGACAGAACTTAATTTTTTATCGATATCTTGAGAAAATTTTTTCCAATTTGCTATTTATGTTTATATATCTGAACTCTTTACACCTTGCATATTTTGCTATTACATTGTATTTGCACTGCTCACAAAAACTTGAACAATGCAAGAAAAATGCAGTGTCATAAGGGCTTAAGGTTACAAAATAACTTTTTTATGCTAATTCATTAACGGAGCAACATATAAATCATATGTGAATTAATGGAAAAACTTATTTAGAAAGCAATTGCTTGTTTTGTGCTTGGTGTTTCTATTTGTTGTTTTTTGAATATTAATTGTTTTTTTTTTACAAAATATTTTGAATATTATACTAGTTTAATGATTTGATTATGATTATATAAATCTCCAGACTTAAGAAAGATAATAAATAAATATTTTTAAATTTTTACATAATATTTCGTTAATATTTTTTTATGTATTTGTTTTAATTATTTTATATAGCTGCTTTCTTGTGTATAATAGATGTTCACAGATTTTGCTTTTAAACTGCGAGCCTAAATCTATGATAAACCTTTTACTTTAAACATTACTTACCCAAATATATGCAATAAATTTTAGCTTCTGCCTTATGAATTTTACTGTTGAAAATAAAAACAAATTTTGCTTCGATAAATGTGTAAATATGTATGACTATTATATCTATAAAATATATTTTTTTGGTTTGCCCATACAAACATAATTATGCCCCAGGGAATAGTGCTAATGAAATTATAAATTCTATAATAATATATTATGCTATAATTGTTTCTTTCTACTAAATTATTTTTTTTATTATTTAGTATTTTATGTAACTAATAATAATTCAAACAATTAAATAAAGATTTCTCAGAAAAATTCCCATTATTATAGAACAATTATTAAAAGTTAAGAATTTTAAGCTGTTTTATTTAATTATTACATTAAGTACAATTGGTATTGCCATTCGTTTTATTAAATATACATTTTTGATCTTAAAATAAGTTCTGATATAGAAATTAATTTCTAAGGGCAATAAAAATGCATTGCTTCATACATATATATATATTTTATTATAAATATCAATGTTATTCTTAAGATCACATCCATGAATACGAAATACATGCTCACATTAATGAAAATAAACATGAGTTTAAATATACCAATTTCATTATATGTTATCAATATTTAATTTTCATTTTAAGTATATGTTTTCATATGCATATGTATGTGTATTTGTATGTATATATATTGACGATTATAAAGATAAGGCTGCTTAATGGAAATACATTAATTTCCATTTAATTTGGCGTTGAGATGCTAAACAGAGTATAATATCCTGTCTTAGGGAAATGCTCAAGCACAAAAGTCATATACAGGAAATATCTTAAATAAGAATATACGAATATTTTCATTTGTACTGAATTGTTTTTAAATTAAAATAAATGAAGAAAGTTAGTTGAAAAGCCGGAATTTTTTAATAAGTACTTAATAAATTAAAGATCTAGGGAAAAAAGTATTATTTAGAATTTGAAATCTTTTTTAATAAAAAAAACCAAGTTTATGGACAGCTATGAACTTTATATTCACAAAATTTAGAGATTCGGCTTAGGTTAGGCTCTTTTATTCTTCATTTTTTTAATTTTACATTTTTATAGAAATTTTTCTATTATTTTTGTACGTTACATTACAATATTTAGAAAGTGTGTTTAACTATTTTTCTAAAACCTATCGGTGACCAAGAGATTTTCCGAAACCCACGTTTACATATACGGATTGACTAAAAATTATATTCTATATAAGTAAGCAATATCTATCTGCTGGGTGTCTACGTAGAGATTTTAATCAACGTACAGTTTAAAGTTATATCTCAAAAGGTAACGCATTGACTTGATTTCTATACCCTTCACACATATGGCAAGAGTAGATATAGGTTTAATAGGAAATTGTTATTGGTTCTTAGATTTGATATTTCGGTTCGGAAATTTTAGTTTGTTATTTAAAATTATATTTCAAACTATAATTTTCAAAACGAAATATCAAATTGAAGATTTAATAATATTTTCCTGACGATGCCACACAATGGAGTGGCAAAACATTGAAAAGAAAAATATAATAATAATTAAAAAAATTATATTAAGCTTAATAAATAAATTTGGGAAAATAATTTGAAATACTTTATTTAAATAAGTAAATCAAATGGTTGCGGAAGTTTTTTTTAAAGAAAACTTAGAAACATATATTCTTCTCTATTCTTTTTTAAAACAAAAATAATCTACAAAATTAAGTCGTTCATTAGTAGTAATAATAGAGCCCCAGAAGAACAAAGTTACTTTCAAACATCAAACAAATAACGATCGTACCATCCCTATCTGAAACCAATAAAGTACAGACTTTTTTATTTATATTTGCTGTATCCTCATCAAAATTATATTTCACTGGTAGTTTACGTATTCATATCAAATGCGTATGTTATTGGAGAAAAATTATGTTCTTTAAGACCTTTTTATTATGTTTATTTTCTGCTTCTTTTTTACACATGCCACAGTCATTTTCTTTTTGTTGCAGATCCATGTTTTAAAAACTTCTTTCTTTCTTCTGAAAGCTCTAAGAAATAATTTAAAACTGTTTTAAATATTTATTTGTGGCTTTCTCAAGGTAAAAAATGTTAGAATGTTTGTCTTAACCTTTTGTTTTATGTTTTCGATTTCATTTAGTTATTATAAATAAGTACATGCGAGTTTATTAAATTCGTACATACACAAACACATACAGATGTAGTAACTAAATATTACATTAAGCAACAATAGACTGTTGTTGCTGGTACATTTACAGCTTTAAGCTGTTTTTAACGAGAGCAAATAGCGTTGCCTCATACTAAAGATTACGATGTACGTTAGTTCTTAGTGCAAAAGTATTTGGGTCATATATTTTCACATTTCAATTACACATTGTAGTCATAATTGCAAAGAAAACACACACACAAACAAAAATATGTGTTTGATATTACAGTTAAAACAAAAACATGTTAACACTGTAATCTAAGTTTAAAGCATATGAAAAATAGTTTAATAATAAAAGAAAAATTTCTTAAAAAATTATGATGTTAACAGCTTTTACATCTCTGATGCATATGTGCGACGTAGTAAAAACATTGCCAAGATTCTTGCATTTATTTTGGTTTACATTAAGGGATTAAATATAAACAAAATTTGTACAACTATTGTTAAATTAATTGATATACAACTTATACAATTGGTTGTGAGTTAAGGAAATGAGAAATAGTTTTTATTTTTAAAAAGAAAGAAATAAAACTAATATTTGAATAAGAAATTTGTCAACTTCAAATAAAAAAATATTTAATTTCCTGTTTGTAAATATGCTTACCTACGAAAAAAAGGAATGAATGTTCTTTTACGATTTGCTTATTTATTTGCTTAAGATATAAGTACGTATTATTATTATTTATTACACTGATCTACAAAAAAAACTTTGAATTTAATAAAAGAAAAAATTATCTTTTTAATTATTTTTACTATTATTTTTACTTTATAATATGGCAAACAGGTGTACCAATTATTTGGCAGTCATGTTCGTTTATGTTTGTCACTTATGGATACAAGGTTTTCTGAAAAGAATTCGATGTTAAGGTTTATTTTGTCTGACATATTCGTAAGAACATCTCAGATTTTTATAGTTATTCGCTTTGTGGCTTCCCTAAAAACAACAAATTTCTTTTGAACTCGAAAAGCTGGGTTTACTGTTTTGGTAATTAAAAGTCGCGAGCCATATCCTTAAGATCAGCTTGAACTAGTTTATAAGTTTTCATTATATCAGGTATATAAAGAGGTTCAAAATGGAACTAAGTAATTTCTATTTAAATTTAGGATAACTTTTAAATTGAAATTTTAAATTTTTTTTATCATTGTTGTGGAAACTGTCTGCTTTGGAGTTACTTACACTAAAACAAAGCAAAAGTTAGATTTTAATAATATTTGTTATGGTTGCGGAAAAACGTAATGTGGAATTTATCTCGCCTGTCGTTTGAACTGGCTATTTTTTTATTAAATAGATTAAAATCTAAGAATTATTAACTGTCTTTTAGTTATTTAATGATTTTGTCAGACACATAAGTCGTAAGTTCTTTTAATTTATTACACACTAATAAGATCAAGTAAACAAAACGTAAGACACTATGAACGTTGTCGCTATCAAAACAATTTATTATTTCCAGCAGCTAAAGCAAAACAGAAAGATTTAAGTTGTTAATGTTAAACCTTGAAGCAAGTTAAAAAAAATACATTTATTAACACATTTAAAGTCAAGCAATTTTGTATTAATATTTAATTTTCCATGCATTTCGCGCCAACGATTTCCGAATTAAAAAAATTTATTGGTATTTTACTATTTATGTCGGTTCAACTTTTTCCTAGTGTGCGATCCTGTTGGAACGAAAAATCTGGCTATGAGCCAATAAAAACCGTTATGCCGGTTAACCATCTTGAGGCCATAAGAAGCATGTTGCACTTCAATAACAACGAACAACTTTTTCCAAGAGATCATTTAAATCATGTTCGTTTACACAATATCATACCTGTAATATGCTCCTTAAATGAAGCATTTGTAACAATTCCCATTGAACAACGCCTCTCAATAGACGAACAAATATGTTTAACGAAAATAAGTAATTTTCTAAAGCAATACTTTCCAAATAAGTCACACAAATGGGGATATAAGCTATTTGTTTTATGTAGTCTTAAGGGATATGCATATCATTTCAAAGTTTACTCTGGACAAGAAGACAGAAGAAATAGACTAGTAGGTGAACCAGACTTAGGAGTCCCCAATAATGCCGTCCTACGGTTAGCCAGAGTAATACCAAGAATGAAAAATCATATCCTATTTTTCGATAATTTTTACATATCATTGCCACTGGCATATTATTTATCAAAACAAGGAATCCATTGTGTCGGAATGATAAGAAGATAATAAGGACGTAATAAAAACAACGACCTTAAGGAGCACTTATGAGGAAAGCATTTCTCACCATGATGGGGCTGACATTTCAGCGACGTTGTGGAAAGAAAACAATGTTGTGACTTTATTGCCTACTTACATTGGCCCTCAGCCTGTACGCAATATCTGTCTCCTGTCCAAGAATTGTACAAGAGTATAATCAGCATATGGGAGGAGTGGATTTGATGGACAGTAACTTATGGCGCTATCGTATAAGAGTCAAAAACCGCAAATGTTACCTCCGTCTATTTTATCATCTATTGGACATTTCTGTAATAAAAGGTATTTTAAATATATAATTACCAAATCTTGGGCAGTTGGGATGTCAGATTAATTGCGATAAAAGAGTTTGGCCTAGTAAAACATCGTTTCAGCAAAGTTTACCACCAAAAAAACCTAGAGGATCACTCCATCCATTGCCATCTGTTGATGTAGGATGGTGTTGGTCACTGGCCTTTATTTTCAAACAGATTCGGATGTAAAATTCTTGAATGTAAGGGTACCCCACAGTGGTCATGCAGCAAATGCAATATTCCTTTATGTTTAAAAGGTAAAAATAATTGCTTTATGAATTATCATGTTTTGTAATATCATATTTTGTTTTTTTTCGACGTAGCTTAGTAGAATTCAAGAAATGATTGTTCATGATGATGTGGAATTACATCAATAAGTTTTTTTTGAAAATAAATATATAACTCTTATATGGCTGCGTTTTTGTTGTTTTTCCATTTAACTGCAACCATTTTTCAGTCGAAAATTTTTTTTTAAATAAAGGTTAAATTATTATCTATTTAAATTCTTTGTCATGAGTTAACATTAACTCAATTTCTGTATAAACTTAGGAGTACCAAAAATAGTCCACAAGTTTTACTCATCACTGCAACTATTGAACATTTAGATCTAAAGATAAATAATATGTAACATAAACATTTTATCACAAACTTACAGATTCATGCAGGCGCACTTAATTTCGCCTAAAAACACTTCACATACAAATTATAAAATTATGCTTAAATTTTTATATACATACACTGACTAATATAAAAAAACACACACACACACATACGACATCGCCTAACATCAGGAACAACAATTTAATATTAAGAAGTCATAAGCTGTTGTTATGAACATCCTACTCTTTTTTGCTTCACTTAAACATTTATACACGTAAAGGGTGTTTGTTTTAGAAGGGCAAAACTTTCAATTAAATAAAGCACCAAGAAATTTGCCTAATTTTAAAGATATTTTTTTTTTAATTGTTTAATTTATTTCGATCGTAAGTCCAACACGGTAATATCCATATCTTAGTTGAAAACTTACGTGCTTTAAAAAGAATTAGTTATTGTGGCTAAAAGCACCAAAACCATCAGAGTATAATAAAATCAATTTGTAAGAGCCACATCTAAACTCTTTCAGTGTTGTATGTAATTATCACCTATGGATTTAACTAAGAGTTTTTTTCGAAAACAGAATATAGTGATTGATTGGCACCGAATATCATATTTTCTACTACTGGTTGAGTGAGAACAAAATTTATCACAACCATTTAAAGCTTTTTTCTGTTAATCTCTTTTAGCATTATTAAATTTTTTGTGAATTAAAAAGACGGTACTTACAGCCAACACTAAAATACCGATCAAAGAGTCCTGATGAAGAAACCTTATCTCATTACTCAGTCGGCTGGTATCGGAAAACTTACTTTTTCAGAATTATTTTTCAAATATCACAAACAATATTAATTTTTTTTTATAAAAAAAAATTTTTAAATAAACTTGAGCAAAAAAAAATTGTAATAATAAATAAATTCAAAAAAAAATTATTTAAAAAAAATTAATTTAAATCTTTTAATTTTAAAATATTCCGTAATTTTTTTTTTTAATTTTGAATAGATTATTTAAGGAAAATTGTCTACTTAAGATTCAAAATGAACTCAAAAACATTTAATAAATTTTATTTATATCTTTCAAAATTTTCACGTTCCCTCAAGAAAAAAAGTCAATCTACAACCCAAAAAAAAAGAAATTTGCTAAATTTAAAACCCTCTTCAACATCTTATCAAAGTTATTAGGGAAACGAAAGTAAATTACTGTGTCTAAGTATTTCCGCATTTGCCATTTGTTATCTCACAGAGTTTTCTCTGTATAATTATGAAAATGCCTTAGAGTATTTTTTATATTTTGCAAAATGTTCATTTCTTTATACATATTATTAGTTTAAGGTGGTGCTAAGTAGCAATATATATAAACAGTTAATTTTGTTCATGTGTGTATGTGTTTATTAACACATCTATCGTTAGCTTAAATGCAAGAGGTCGTAACTAAGGTTTGAAATATAAAAAAATATTTTTTTTTCTAATAAATTTTACAAATATATATGTTTTTAAGCGATTTGCAAAATGTATTATGTTTTATTGATGCTTATATATTTCAAATTATATTTTTAAATACATAAGAGTTATTCCATATGAAGCTGAAAAATTCTAGTTAAAAAGGATGCTTCTTATGTTTAATAAAACAAATATTACCATATATTTTAAGGTACCAAAAATAATTTAACACCACCAAAAATTCTTTTTTATTGTATAAATTCTGATCAGTCCCCCTTCAAGTTTAAAAATGTATTAAATTTATATTTTTCTAAAAATTAAAAAAAAAAAATTTATCGGAACTAAAGTTGCAGATACAAAATCTTAAGAAGTTTGTATCATCAATTTAAAATAAGCCTGTAGTAGCCTACGTCAAGTAGATTCAACTTTGTTTAGAAATATTATTTTAATATTAACAAAGCAAAATTGTTTTTTGGGTAACGATATGTACCAAGTAAATGTTAATATGATATTACGCTCCTTCATGTTTTTTCAATGTATTAGTGAGTTCAAATGATAACAATAAGGTAAATTGAGTCTCAAAAGGTTAATTTTGTCTCCCTCTGCTTTTGTGCTTCCGTTTAAGGGTTCGTTTTTTTTGTACTAAAGCTTCTGACATGCCAGAGTATCTAAATAATTGTAGCTTAGAGCAAAATTTTGCCAAAAGATTTTTATCGCTCGTTAAAAGTTTAATGCTGCTTGTTCATTTGTTGCTACAAGATAATAAAATGTTTTCTCTCTCCAGTTATTTTTGACGTTATCGAAAGGTTTTCTTTTCTACAAAAGGCAGCCTCACAATCAAGCACTCTAGCGACAACAATTATTTAAATATTTTTTATGATGGTTGCTTTTATAGTCGGTATTCGAGCAAACTTTTTAATTCCTTTTAACTTGAGCAGTTCATAATTCAGGTGATATAAAGATTTATTAACTTAAAGGAAAACAAAAACAAAGAAATCTAGAATCCTACTTAATGTAGATTGAGTTGAGATAGGAAAACATTATTGCTTCCTTAAGTAGGATGTAGGTACTATTGTGAAATTTCAAAAACTAACTATTTCTGCTTAAAACCAATAGTCATGTAAAAACCTTGAAAATACTTAAATTTTTGTAACTCTTAAAATTTATTACAACACATTTTAGAAATAAATAATTTCATTTTAATTAGAATTTTTTTTTTTTTAATAAATCTTTTTTATTAGAATTTCATTTTATTTATTTCTCAAAAAATGTTTTAAACCCTTCTGTAATTCAAAGCTTCAAATCCTTGAACATTTGGTTAAGAAAAATACTTTAATATAATTTTTTTTATATTAAAAGCTAATTTGATTAATTTTATGGATATCATTTGCATAAGTAGAGCTCTTTTTTTTACAAGGCTTTAAGAGCAAAACCACAGATATTTTATTACACAAAATTACACATACACACAAACATAAATTTTAAATAAACACTATAATTCGCTTTAATACTAAATTGCTATTTTGCCCCAAAGCAAACCCGCGAAAAATAAAGATTTCAAGGCATTAATTCCAATTTTTAAGAAATTTATCAAACAGAGGGCAGCTTAATATTTACGCCAGGTAGGAGATTTTACGAAATTAGTATGCTATACATATACCTAATACACACTTGCATACATACATACATACACGTAGACTTAAGCATATAGAGAATTTCTTTATAATGAAAGAGTAAAATCAGCACAAAGCTTTGATTTACTTTTGGCCATTTATCAACTGAAGGAAAGGGATGATTGGCTTGCACGAAATTATATATAAATGTATTCTAAAGGCGAAAAGTAAATGTTAATATAATATGGGAAAACCATATGCACACAGCTCTATAAATAGGATTTGCTAATATACAGGTACAAAGTGGAAAAAATAAAGTAAAGAAATAAATATTAGGGTATTAAAAATCGAAAAATCGAATAAACCGAAAACCGTTTACCCGGTTTTTGACATTAAAAAACAGACCAGTTTAAACAATGCATTATTTAAAAAAAAATGACAAACTGAGCAATGAATTTTGAAAGTTCGTGTTAACTTAAGTTGAATGCACCCATTGTGTCTGAACAAAAATTTTGTCCGGAAATTTTTTATATTGAGTTTCAAAAAGAGACGTCAAACTGAATATAAAAAACATTTGTTCAGGCACAATAAGTAAATTCAGCTTTAATTAAAAGCATTTTTTGTAACTAAGATTTCAAATTAAAAAATAAATTAAATATGTATGTATATTGGATATTAAAACTTTAATATATCAATAAATTTGGAATTCAAATTTGTAGTAGTTGTTGTAGGCACTAAAAATTTTTGTTGTTGCCTGATCAATTTGCTTATAAGTTTTATAATTCTTAAAGGTTAATTTATTATTTAAAGCCCCATGCGAGCTCTATAAAAAAGAAAATCCATTACCATTTTTTTCAAACACAAAATAAATGACTTATTCATAATGACTTTAGTAACTTATTTCTTTATTTACTTTAGATTTGTCATGGCTGTTTTAAGATCCTAATAGTATTAAGCACTAATAGTTTAATTTCTAGGTACTGTTTGGTAAGTACATTTGTAAGCCTATGTCATGAAATTTAGGACAAATAGTAACCAGTCTATGTATATCTCCAATATTACTTACTTGGTAAGTAACGTTTTTGCTGGGCTCCTTTTTAATGCCTACAAATACAAAGCGTGTGTCTGAGCGAACAGCTAAAGAGCAGGATTTGCGCTCTAAGAATTTAATTTTTTGAAGAAAAACGTTTAAGATTAGTCGCATACCTGCTTTATATGCAATTTTCTATTAAATCAAATTTTTAGAAAATGTTTTTTTGGGTTATATTTGGATAACTGCATATCGTTACCGAAAATTTTGTTTTATTAAAATATATACCACGTGTTCTAATTTGATTTCAAACAAAAATATAATTTTCTTAAATATTTTAAATTTCTTCTCTATAAATCTTAAATTTGTTTAAGCATATTTAGAAATAGAAATTCCTTCAACTTTATGATTGCTTCAAAAAACAAGGAATTCAAAATTTTATTTTCTAAGCAAGTATAAATATCTAGAAACAGAAATATTCCTTCTGTTTAACCACTAAAGTATTTTTGGTCATTTACTAAAAAAAAACAAAACAATTTTTAATAAAAATAACCGGTTCTTTATAAAATAAAAACCGGCTTTTTCCATTTTTTTTTTTTTTTGTAAATAATTCGAAAACCGAATTTTGAGGAAAAAAAATCTGGATTTGAGAAAACTTGAATAAATACCTTAATGACTCGGTGGCTAAAATAAAGACAGCCTAAGATATTGTATGCTGGCATAAGACCTGCATACCTAAGTAAATTATTCCTGTAATGTATTCAGGAATTGCAAAGCAACATTAATTTAAGCTTCGGCAATTTACTTTTTTGTTAAAAAATTTAATACATCTTCGACTTAACATTGAATCAGTGGAAAAGTGATGAAATTTAAGGTCCAAATATGCTACCCCTTAACGGAGATTAGGCAGATTTTATGGCAGCAAAAGAAAGCAATATTTTAATATTAATTTGTAAAATTAATTTACGTAGTGTAAATCCATTTTATATGTACATATTTTAAATTGAAAAATCAATTTTATATATGTATTTAATTTCAATTTTTTTATTAGAAATAATTTTATCCTCATATTAAATATTTAAAATATATTTTGATAAATTGAAAAAGTAATACCGGCTAGGAAAGTTTTTAGTTTTTTTTTTGTTTGCAAAACCAACACCTTAAATCTATAATCCTTTTTAATTTATTAAAACCGTCAAGAAAATATAAAAACATTAAGTTTTACCTTAGAAATTGACGTTCAAGGAAACAAGTATAACGCAGCTTTTATATACTGAGCAATCTTTTTAGATCCTTATCAAGAGAAAACCTTACATCTTATTGTTATTGTTCACAAAATAACCGTTTCATTTTAACATTAAGAAGTAGAGAAAAAATGCACCAAACGAACCTTCAACAAGCCTTTTTTGTTTAGTTTATGGCCATTGATAGATTCATGTGTAAGTGCGCTCATGTGTGTGTGTGTGTTATTAAAAGTGAGTGTGTTTGTTTGTATTGCGTTGTTTGTTTGCCCAGAGTAAAGTTATTTTAAGTTTGACATGTGCGCTGTAAAACTGATGTAGAGTAAATTGACTTTCCCCAGGCAGGAAACATAAATTTCTACTTGCAATAACAAAAAAAAAACTAATAGACACGTTACACTAACAAAGACAACAAGAAAAAAGGATAAACAAAACATCAATTACTTTGTGGTTGCAACTGGAATATACTGCACATGTATACCATTATTTACGCAACTAAGTTTACAAAATTTAAGAGAGATTTAACATTAAATTTATTTTATAGATAATTTTGAATTTTTTTGATAATTGTGAAAAAATTTTACACTATTTAAATTTTTGTCAAAATTTCTTAATAATTTTTAATTAGAATCTGTCATGTAGTGAGAAAACGGTTGGAACAAAATTTTTCGGCATGTCTCCCAAAGAATTCGCTTAATTGCAAAATTTTCTGCTAGCGTAAGACACTATCCAAGCAACACAGTTTTGTCGAGACGACGTCGGTACGACGTCTAAAGTAGAATCCGGCCGATCCTTTTGACGTCGTACCACGACGCTACGACTTAAATTTAAACAATTTTGGGGAATAGGAATCCTATACTTTGCCGGCTACCACTTTTATGACCATCAAAAAATTAAATTATATTTTCTTCTAATTTATGTGATTGATTTTATTACAATATTGGTCAGCTAAATATAAATAAATAACAACTTTTATCTTATTAAATATTTTTTGCAATATATATTAATAGTTGAAAAGGTAACTTATATTTTTAAAAATTTGTAAAGATATTTTTCAACGGCTTCATCCTTATATCGTACGTATTGAAGTATTGGATCATGAGCTGAAGGACTAACTGCGACTCTAGGCACCTTATAAACAATTGATTGGTCAAATAAATTTTCGAAAATTCTTATCACAATTTGAAATAAATTGTGTCTAGAAACAGTAGAGATTTTAAGTTTATACCTAAATATTCTACTTTAAGGATAATGAAAATTGTTCAAATTAATCTTAAAACATCCTTTTGGTAATTGACAAAAGTTCTTAATAAAAAATAAAACTTAATATGCATCTAATATTATATTTACATTTGCTAATATTTTCTTTATTTAAAAAATAAATGTTTTTCAAAATTCTTTTAAATAAAAATTCTCCTAAGACTTAAGCAATTTACCGGAATTTTTAAATCCATTTAGTGAGACTTGGACTGATAGCAACAAACGTTAAACAACACTTAGTTTAATCTCCGTCACTTATGGCAGTTTTGCCTTTAAGCTAAATAAAACAATAAATGAATATTTTTACATTTTAAGGAAACAGTTGTTACTAATATGTAGGAATACACATGCAAACTATAATGTATGTGCATGTGTGCGCGCATGTATTATGAGAAACCATTTACAACATATGAATGATATTCAGCGGAAATTTAACAATTGCTCGCCAATATAAGTGTAACAGCTCTATACACTCTACCACACATGCATGCATACATATATACATTTATACATATGCTTATGCTCTTATCTTCCCTTCAGACAACATTTAAATAATGAAGGCAAATATGATAATAATGATCATAATGACAATGAATTTTTCAACGATTGTTAATGTTAGCATTCAAATATTAAAGAAACAATAAAACAAAAGCAACACAAGAAAAACATCTCTAAGAAAGTGTATAAAAGAAAATATAAAATATTACATAAAATCAAACGGGATTCAAACTGACAAACGCTTTATGTATGAACAGAACTCAGCCTACGTTATTTATTATATTTCTTTATACGATAAAAAGCGTAGTCGTTATATAGACCTGTCATAGCAGTTGATAAATCTCTGTAATACAATAACAAAACAAAACAAACAAAAAAAAACAACGCAAAACAGAAGTAAATATTAACCCAGACGAGATTTCTAAACATGTGTGATGTAACATATTGTTCTAAAAATAAAAGTTTTATATAAAAACTTTTTTTTATAATTTTCTAATAAACTTACTCACATATTCATAAAAAATTTTTAAGCTTATTGAAGAATTTTCAATAAAATTAAATATGTTTATGAATATGGGGGTTCAACTTTAGATGTAATTTGTTAAGTGATTACGCATATTTTACACACAAACATTTAAACATTTATCACCAAGAAAATACAGTTTTAAATTTTCAAAATTTTTATTTTATAGAAACAAACTTAAAAAAATATAAAATGCATTTAAAAGTGATTAATAATAGTAGTATTCGTTAACTTAAGCAACTCTTAAATTGTTTACATTTAGTAATAATATTAAACGAACGCACCTCGTAAATACTCTGCATATTTTTGTTTCTAATAGCTAAAACTTTTGGTTAAGTAAATTAAATTATATTTAAAGATTTTTTGAAAATTATTTTTTCATTTTGTAAATAAATTTATAAACAAATAATAAGTTTTCGGTTCAATAAAAGTGTTTAAAAATTTCAAATAAATCCCTGAAGATGATTTGCAACGCAAATCGAAATATCGGAATTAATATAATAAACAAATATTTTTAAAAATAAAAACAACTTTAATTTTGGATTTTTACTTATAATTATAAATTAATGACCTAAACCAAACAATCATCTACCACAAATTATCTCATTTAAAAGTTTTTTGTTTTTTCCAAAACATTATGGTAAAAAATTATTTCGTATGGAAAACGTTAAAAACAAACAAAAAATGCCATAATGGGGTTTGTTCTGTCACGTATATTTAGCTGGCATTTTAAGACTCAAAGTTTCTGCCTAAACTTTTCTATACAAATTTTGAAATAAATTTGAAGAACCCTTAAATATTTGAAGTCTAAGAGGTATTAAAGGCTTTTAGCAGATTAAACGAATACCGCCAATATTTTGATTTTCTTTGTTTCTGAGGTGCCACATCTCCGTATCTAATCCTAATGATATTTGGCTTAAATAAGCCGATTTATATCAGCTTTGAAAACATTCAAGTTACAGCTGTCAAGATATGTTAAAAATGTTATTTTATTTTATAAAACGTTTGACCCCTTTTTTTTGCTATCGAATTCTAAGCCTAATAAAACAAATAGCAATATAATATATTATTAAAAGTATCTTAAAATAAGCAACAACAAAATCTTACAACTAGAACCATTACAAGGTGATATGTTATGTAGGGCAAAATTTTTGCAAATTGTTACCACCTTAAGCCATTGCTTTTCTTCCTTATAACTAATGTTGAAACATAAGTGGTATTTAACTAAATGTTAGTAAGTCGGAAAGCGACAAAAATGTATGAACATTTTTTTGGTTATAACCAAAAAAAAAACAAGTTCCTTAAATCTATATACCTGTTAAAAATATTTTTGTAATACAATTAAATTTCGTTAGGTCTATTGACCACAATGGATTTCTTAAACTTTTAGTTTCACTTGTTCCCTTTATGTTCCTTCCATTTATTTGCAACAGTAACTAAACGTTGTAAGTGTTTACGTTATAATATTAAAAATGTATAAAAATTAAAAATCTTTTTCTCTTCAAATTACTTTAAGCTGTTTATTTCAATAAAACAAACAATTTCTTATCTTCGTTATGAATAAATAAAAGCAAACGTAATAATTTAAGCCGTTTGTTGTGTGGCTAAGCAGCTTAAATATTTCAATGAATTTGTACTCAATATCAGCTTTTGTTAATTGTCTCATACTTTCATGTTTAAATCTAGCACTGTTCTTCTTTGTAGTAATTAATTCCATTTTTTGTTTGTTTTAACAACTGTTTGTTTGTTCTGTTTTTATTTCATTTGTTTTTTTTTTTTTTGTTTGTAACAAATAGCACCCATATTTGTTACACTTAATTTTCATTTCATTAAGTAATTTTCTACTAAGTAATGCTACTTATTTTTTTTTTTATAGTCAGACATTAAAATTTTATAATTTTGCCCTACTTAATAAGTATTACTAGTGGTGCTATTACCTTTCCTAATATGAGAGGAAGTCTATTAACCTAAATGTTATAAAAAATGGGTTATATAATGGATTATATAAAATAGTGTAGCACGGTGCGACAGATTAATATTTTTGCTTAGTTATTTAATTTTTTTCAAGAAGTAGAAGCTTAGCCCTCGGACATACACATGGGTCTGGCCAGACCTTTTCAGAGTTTAAACTAAATTATTATGTGTTTATAAATAAGCTACAGACTTGAATGTGTAAAACAAAATGATGCAAATGCAAAAAAAAATCATAGTTATAAGGACATTTTGTCATACACATCACATTCGTAACACATGGGTCTGGCTGGACCAACATATATTTGAAACTGAAAAACTCGCAGAAAAACTAAATTTTTTTCAGTTCAAATGTTTTAGTCCAGTCTATCAACAACATTCAAAAATATATTAAACTTGTTTTAGCTATTCAGAAATTAAGTACAAATATTAACGTGTTATTTTAAAAATACAAACAAATTTTTATTTTTATTTGAATTTCTACTTAATTTTTTAATATTCATTATTATTTAAGTAGTTAATAAAATACATGCTAAAAAGCTAATCAAGATAAAATATAGCTATAATGTAAATAGATCCAAAAAATTTAATATTTTTTACATAAACACATGAAAATATAAAGTGGGTCTGGCCAGACCCATGTGTTACGAATGTGACAATCGAAACATGTGTATGACTTTTACAAAAATTTTTATTTAAAAATTTATATTTGATTAATCTATTCGAAAGAAAACATTTGATACATTTTCCGACAAATTGTTTTAACTAAATATTCTGTCTTGAGTTGCACAATGGGTTCGATGGTGGTGTCAATGCTTTATAAAGAGTTGCCAAGAGTTGCTGTCTTAAATAGAGGACACGTTTTGGGGCATCAAGTTGGAGCATCTTGAGAATAAACATTTTTTTTCAAGCTCGTAACTCATACAATTACGGAAAAATTAAACTTTGACACCAAACATTTTTTTTTTTGGGATTACAGAAACCATCTAGAAAACTGTTCTTATTGTTTTATGTAGTTGCCCAGATCCCCTAGGTTAAAAATTTAAAATAAAAAAGTCAAAAGTAATCAAAAATTAAAAATATTTGAAAGTAAAAGGGTTTGACCACCTAATAAAAATTAGAAAAGTCTTATATTTAACCTATTGTTCCAACTTAAACATTAAAGAAACGTATTTACGTTGTCTTTTTAACACAAAAAAATGTTATATGTGATATTTGTAAGCCAAAAATAAATAAATACAATATGACGAAAAAAAACTAAAATTTCATTTGCATAATGTGTATTAAAAACGATATAAATATATAGTTTTTTATTTATTATGTTGATTTTTACGTTATATCACCATGAGATTTTTTTTTTTTTTATTTGTATGGCTTTTAATTTCCCAGGCGTGTAAAAATATTTTTAAAATTATCATTTTAAATGTTCATCGAAGCAAATAAATGTCAGTACAATCAAATGCTGCTGTGTGCTTGCATAAAATCCTTGTGGGTTAATTTATTAACGTTCTTAATTAAAAATTCAAATATTTGCAATTGATAGAAAATAAAGTGATTTTTTTTTTAATTTTAAAAAAACACACACACAAAAAATGTATATTAATGAAATGCAATTAACATAAATAAGTATTTTAAATTATTTAATTTAAATTTAATTTAATTTAATTTAATTTTAATTTAGAATAAAATATTTAAAGCTGCATGACATACATGTCTATCTGGGTTTTTTTCTATCCTTCACCTTTGCTTTTAACTGTAAACTGTGTTAAAGTGTAAAGTGTAATAATTTCTTTATTTATGTGAAAATAATGTTGAATTAGAAGCAGAGAGCGACTTTAAGCTTATAGAAAAGCTTCTATAATAGATTTCTTATCAATGCAAAAAAAAAACTGGTTATGATTACAGCAAATAGCTCGAGGATGGTGCATCCTGAAAAAGCATAACTCTTATATGGCATCTCTAAGAAATAATAACTTTATTTATATTTTTAAAAGTAATATTTTTTATGTATGTATATAGGTTTATTATTCATTTGCGACCATATAAAGTATATATATTCTGGATCTTTATAGATAAAGAAATCGATTTAGCCATATCCGTCTGTTCATCTGTTCGTGTGTTGGTTGAAATCAAGCTTTTGTTGCTCACATAAGTCACCAAGAGCTTTATGTGGTATCAAACTGGCAATATCCATTAGTAATCGGCTGAGATAAAAGCAAAAAAAAAAAAAAAAA
>NDXZ01013017.1:0-16650 GCA_003055125.1 Paykullia maculata
AAATGGCACCTATGCTAACTCCATGCTAAGTTTTTGTTATAAATACGGCTGATAATTTCTAAATATAGAAACTTTCCTTAAACGTTTGTAATACTTGATAGAATATAACAGTTTTTATTCAGCTATTATCTGTTTATGGAAAATTTAAGAGTTTTTTTGTTATTTTGTTAAAGTTAAATGACATAATTTTTAATTTAAATTATTATGGTTTTTCATAAACATAAAAAATTATTTGCTAAAAAAAAGTTTAAAATATTAAAACATTTTAACATTTAAATAAAATTATGAAACCGCATGGGGTTTTAAATTTATTGCGAGACTTATTTAACAGTCACTTACAAAAGGGGCCTGTCACTAAAACAGCTGGAAGTCTTAATTATTATATAAACACTTAATTTTCAACTGTTGTAGGGGAGACGTAAATTGAGAAAAGATAGATGTGGAGTTAAACATTTTTGTGTGGTAAAACTTTACAAATTAAAAAAAAGAAACAAATAAACAAAAATCATACATACTTTATTATATGAATTTTTCAATTCTCAGATCATTAAATAACTTGAATTAGTAATTACTAAAAGATGTTTTTCATTATTTTTATTATTTTTTTGCTTTAACTTGTTTAGCACAAAACGAAAAAGCGTTGCATGTTATAGTTTATTATATTGATAAATTAATTTAACTTAATTTTGTTTTTTAAACAATGTTAAGATTTTATAAACATTTGTTTAAAGTAAACAAAAATCTTCTTTATATGGGTGTAATACAGCAAGAAAAAAAAAAAGAAAACCAAATCATGTGATTTTTTTTATTTTTAAATAGTTTAAAATATTTCTTTTGTTTTGCAGCTTTTATTATAAGAATTATTTTTTTTTTCTTCTGTGAAACAATAAATAAACATTTTAAAATATAATTGTTGATATTTTTTAATATTAATGAGAAAAATAATAAAAACATAATAGAAAAGACATAAAATTTTCAACAATTTTTATTAAAGTGATTCACATCCGCTGTATTTTTTCCTTTTTTTTTACACATGCCGGTAATATATATATATTTTTTTATTGGTTAAATTAATAAGACAATATGAATTTTTCCATTAGAATTTCCAATAAATATGCAATCTATTATGGATTTTTTTTTTATAAATTTCTAGGAAATTTAAAAACAATTAATTTAAGAAAATTTAATGAAAGTGTAAACACAATATTTTTTTCTTCATAAGAAAATTTAAGGTTCATGGTAAAATTAAGAATTTAAATACCAGGTTTTTTATTTTGTAACAAAAATTAAAAAATATATACATATGTATTCATATAAACAGATAACTTAATGAACAAGCAAAACTCATAAATTTCTAAAATCGACGTTTTGCCTTACACATCTCTAACTACTGTAAAAACTTGTTGTCCAACACTGTCTTCTTTAACTGGAAAAATACAGTTTTGTCCGTTTTCATGAATCAGCTAAAGAGAATTATTTTTAGTTGTTTCAATGTACTCGAGCACAACTTTTCTATTTCATTAGAAGTAACTCAAAACCATTAATAAAATTAATTGTTGGATTTTTGTGATTTTCAATAGCAAGAATCTCGGGAAATTTTCTGATTGTTTAATACCAATAACGTGTTCGTACGACATCGGGGGGCTGAGAAACGTTGATTTCAACAGACGGACAGACGGACATGGCTAAATCGACTTCCCTATCTATAAGGATTCAGAATATATATACTTTATGGGGTCGCAAATAAATATTGTAGAAATTACAAACGGAATGACAAACTTATATATACCCTTATCACCTTAGGTAAAGGGTATAAAAATAAGCCTGGTAGTTTTAAAAGAGGGAAAATGTATAAAAACCGTGTAACTTATAACTTATGTTTTTCACCTTAGATGAAGGGTATAAAGAACAAATTGTTTCTGCCAGCTCAAGTACCAACAATATTCTTGCAACTTTCTAGTTTGAAAAGAGTTGCCAGAAAATTTTCAGTAGCTGATTTGTTTTCCAAAAAAAAAGAAACAAAACTAAGTATGTATGTATGTTTATTTTATAAGTTGTTTGTTCTGATTTATAACAATTCAATTGACCAAAAATATTGTATGTTGAATTTTTAAAATATGAACATAATAAATTTAAGTATTGCATCAGCAAAAAGACTCTTTTAAAACTGAAATGAATGCCAGCAATCTAATTGGCCTCTTATAAGTTGGAGAGAAGAAGGAGCTAACCGATTATGTTGTTCTTGTAGTTTGTAGTGAATGTGTGTAGTGCCTTGACTTTGTACACGTTTATGTAAAATGTCAAGGTACCCATGCAAACATATACATACATATGTGCATATGTCTGTAATCAAACTGGCTATTTTTTTTTTAAATTAAACAAATTTATTTTTAAAAAATATTTGAGGAAACTTTGAAAAATTTTTTTATTTTAGAACATTTTTTAAATGATTTATTTTTAAAAGATTTTTAATTAGGTCTTCGTTTGTTTCGATTTTGAGAATAATAAAAATCAAATATATGTAAATACATACTTACATATATATTTAAGATATGTACATATGTATTCAAGTAATATTAAAAAAATAAGCCTGGCAGTTTTTTTACATGTTTTACATTAAGAGAGGGAAAATGTATAAAAACGGTGACCGTGTAACTTATAAAACCCTTTGTGTTTTTGAAACAGAAAAATACAATTGAAACAAGTAAGAGCGCTATATTTGGCTGTGCCAAATCTTATATACCCTTCACTATGTGTATTTACGTAAAACAAATTTTTTTTATTTCTCAAAAAGCATGCCTAATTTTTGATTGTTTGATACCAATAACGTGTCCGTACGTCATTGGGGGGCTGAGAAAACTTGATTTCAACAAACGGACAGACAGACAGACAGACAGACAGACGGACAGGCAGACGGACAGACAGACAGACATACGGACATGGCTAAATCGACTTCCCTATCTATAAGGATTCAGAATATATATGTATATGTACTTTATGGGGTCGCAAATAAATATTGTAGAAATTACAAACGGAATGACAAACTTATATATTCCCTTGTCACCTCTGGTGAAGGGTATAAAAAAGGTCATACAAATAAAACTAAAAACAAGTAAGAGCGCTATATTCGGCTTTGCCAAATGTTATGTACCCTTAAAAGACCTGTATTATACACGAACATAATTAATTTTTGTGTAAAAAAAAATCAAAAAAAAAGTTGTATTTTTTGCTTATATCTGGTTAATTCGGTTATTTTAAATTGGAAAAATCTCGGGGAAATTTTTGATAGTTTGATACTAGTAACGGATCCGTGGACATCAGAGGGCTGAGAAAAGTTGATTTAAACAGACGGACAGGCGGACATGGCAAAATTGACTTTTCTATTTACATATAAGGACTCAGAATATATATAAAAATGGTAAATATTTATTATATTTCTTTACAAACACTTTTTTATTCAATTTATTGTTTTGAAAGTGACAGCAGTGTTTTGGAAAAAAACCTTACAGGAACTTTGATAGGTTGGTTTATTTATAAACACAATATCTAATGCTTAAGCAAACAGATACATTTTTTTTTAATTTCCTACACTGATTACCCGGCTTAAAAAGTGTCACACCATTAACTAAAAAACGTTAACTTTGCTATCAATTTTTATGAGAATCCAAGCGAGTGCTTTGAGTGGAAATTTTGCGTGTGTTTTGCTTTTGTTACGATAACAAAAAAGCACATTAATATTATTTGACACATCAACGATTGACTAATTTATACCCCCCGACAATATTAAAAAATATTTTTTTCGTATATATATGTATGTATGTAGATATAACTAGATTAATATTTGTGTTGTCAAGTGTTTAGGCAGATAAAACAGTCAAACGACAGCTGATTCACAATGAATACGTTTACGTAAAAAAAGACTCTATTTCGTAAATGTAATGTGGTGTACTGATAAAGGATAAGAAAGACTTACGTAAATGTTGCGAGTCAGCTAATATGTGTTGCTTAGTAAAGGTATGTATGTATACACAAATAGGTAGATACACTTCTCTAAGTGTAGTTCCCAGAGTATTTTGAAGTTGTCATTCCAATAAAAATTTCCACAACAAAAATTTGCGACCCCATACAAAATTCTGTACAATTGAAAATAACTGTCTATCTTGTTATCTAAGTTATTTTTTACTGTTTAATTAATTTATTTGAATACCTAATGCACACCGAAAATCTCACTCAATTGTCATTACTACAAACTATTCGTTTACATCAAATCAAAAACATATGATTGGTTAAGGTAATATTTGCATAACAAAACGTTTACGTTTAAGTAATGAAGCCCATCAAACTTTGCACGACAACAAAGTGTTATCAATTTTTTGGGATTTTGTTAAAATTTTGTTTGTCATGTTTTTAATTAATGCTTTAAAAAACTTAAAAATAAATATGTATGTATGTATATACATGACGTGGATAAAATGGTTGTTGCAAATGTTGAAAATCTCCTAAAAATTTTAGATTTTTATAACTTTTTAAACTTTTTTCTTCAAATACAGTAAAAATCACAAAATATGGTAAAAGTTTTATGTTGTATCAATTTTGCCAATTAAAAATAAAAGAATTACAAATAACTTACACTAATATAATATTTTTTGTAAAAAAAAAATTTTTTTTTTTTGCTATATCTCGTTAATTTTTTTTTTTTTTTAATTTTTTGATATATGTATAATAATTTTTGAGTAAAAAAAAAAATAGGTAGTCGTCGTTTTTGGTTTATATATCGGTCAGTTATTAAGCGATTTTACTGGATTTTAATAGCAAACATCTCAGGAGAATTTCTGATTTCTGTTTGATACTACTAACGCGTCCGTACGACATCGGAGTGCTGAGAAAACTTGATTTCAACAAACGGACAGACGGACATGGCTAATTCGACTTCCCTATATATAAGGATTCAGAATTTATATACTTTATGGGGTCGCAAATGAATATTGTAAAAATTACAAACGGAATGATAGACTTATATACACCCTTATCACCTTAGGTGAAGGGTATAACAATTGAAAAATATAATTGTTTTTCTTGAAAGGTTGTGCGAAAATTATTTGCATTAAAAAAACTAACAACAAAGGAGTTTGCGTTTTAAAAGCAACACATTGAAAATGTATAATTTTTTCAATTGATTTTGATTAAACTGATGTAATAATGTATTTTTTTGTTTTTATTTTATAGGCGAGTCAGTCTGTAAATGAATTTATATAGAATAAATTGTCTTAAGAACACTAATAGCAATAAAATAGATTGTTTTTTTTTTTTGTTTTGTTTTTAAATTACGACAATCAACTGCAATGACGTTTAAAGCTTTAACAAAAACTGTTTAAAAAGGGGCTGGTATTTGTTGGTTGGTTTTTTTTTTGTTATATATTTTACTGCTTAGACCAACCGGCCAATATACATATACTGCTTTAGTTTTTTTATTTGTATTTTTTTACTAGTTTTTTATTGTATATTTGCCCATGAACTCGATTTGTTCGCACATAAATTTAATGCATTTTAGTCCATAATAACTTGCACTTTAAATTTATAGTGTTATAGAGTACAAATTTACAGTAGATCTTATAAGAGACTAAATATACACACATACATGTTCACATATGTCCATATGTATTGTATGTTGTTTTACAGTTTGTTTGTAGTAGTGTTGACTATGAGTAACCGTTACTTTCGCTTATGTGTACTTAAGATCAATAGTGATTTTTTATACTTGACATCTTATGTAGCAATGTATTAGGAAAAATATGTATTATTTCTTTTAAGCTGTAATTTATTAAATTGTTTTCTTTTATTAACTACTTTAAAAAATCGAAAAATTATTGGATTTTTAAACCTTAATTTTATTGGGAATCTAAAAAAATTGTCATTAATAAAAATAAAGAAAAATATTTTTTTTCTAATATTTTAAAGAATTGTTAAAAATATTCTATAAATTGAGAATTTATTAAAAACTTTATGTAAATAGAACATAAGGAAAAGTTTGCCATAAGTAGAGAATTTAAAATTAAAAATACTATGAACAAGTAAGAGCGCTATATTTGGCTGTGCCAAATCTTATATCGTAGTAGTCGTCTTTTTTGGTGTTATATCTCGGTCAGTTGTCAGGCGTTATTTACTGGTTTTAAATAGCAAGCAGCTCGAAAGAGTTTCTGATAATTTGATATCAGTACCGGGTTTGTACGGCATTAGGGGCTGAGAAAAGTTGATTTCAACAGACAGGCGGACATGGCTAAATCGACTTCCCTATATACTTTATGGGGTCGTAAATAAATATTGTAGAAATTACAAATGGAATGACAAACTTATATATACCCTTGTCACTCTGGTGAAGGGTATGAAAACGATTTTTTTTTTTATAAAGAAGACCTTAAGCTTACTTTTAAAATTAGTAAACGTAATAAAATGCAGTTGCGCGACGGGATCTCACCTTCTCTTCCTACCCCTTTTTAAACATTAAACTCCAAACCCCATTTAACTATAAAATTAAAATAGTATTGGGTTTGAATTTATCTGAATATGTTTTTTTATCTAATTATTTAAGGTGAGTTCACATCAGGTGGCCGCAATTAAGCAACCAATTTTGCGCTATGTTTTTTTCTGGATTTTGCTAAAATTTGTTTGTTTTGTGAAAAATAATTTGAAGATTTAACATGATTAATGGTGAATTATTTTAACAACTGCGTAAAAATAAATAAGGGGAATTTGGCTGAAGTTTGCCACTGCACACACCTTGTTTAATGTGCCTTGTAATAATTAATAGAAAAAATTCCGTAACACCAAAAATACCCAAATACAAAAATAAATATGAAATAAATAAAGGCCATTAAAATTGTACTAAATAATTTTAAAAATTGCAAATCATAAAAAAAAAGTTTTTAAATCCAGAATAAATTTTCCAGTGCATCATCATTGAACTATGGACAAATGAAGAAATTATTTAGACAGAAAGCTTTTAATGCTGTTTTTTGCAAAATTTTTCCTTTTAACAATTTGCTATTTTTTTTTTTGCAAAATTTTATTTTCGCAGATTGAAAATATAAAAACAAAAATCTTAAAAACAATAAATAAAAAGGCAAATTTGCCTTCAAATTTTAATGGTAAATTGTTTTGGTCATAGTTATGTTAATGAACTTGAATAAATAATTTTCGTACATAATTATTTTGTTGGCATATTTTCGTTGAGAAAAGAAAAATGTTTAAGTGAATATCAATAAAATTAAAAGAATTATTACGTTTTTATTTTTGATTTGGCGGGAAAAACGCACATAATAACAAAAAAATAAAAATATAAATAAGAAATAAATAAATCATGTGGATACAACTGGAGCGTTAAGACAGTGGCAGGCAGGCGGATCAATCCAATAGACATTTGGACTATGTAGTCGGTATACTATATATACAGTATAGAAAATATGTATGTATGTATATGTATGTTAAAATAAATGTTTCCGAATGACTAACCCAAAATAAAATCAGCTACACACCGAGTGTTTTTTGTATCCAAAAGAATTCATTCAATATAATATATGTATGTTTGTATGTATGTATGTGTATAATAATATATGCGAATACATATCGCTCATTTACTAAAAGAACGTTATAACTCAAAAAAACTAGTTTTGCAGAAAATGAGTTTTAAGTTTTCAATTTACATAAAACTCAGTGGAAATATTAAAAAGTTTCTTTCTATCAAGAGGTGATTTTACACGCCATTTGCATGAATTTTTTACACAATATAAATCATGATATAGTGAACAATTCCGCATCATAAATTTAAAAATTTAATTTTTTTGAGTTATGACGTTCTTTTAGTAAATGAGCTATATGTTTATGTATGTTTAGGTTTGTTGAAATTATATTCAGTATGCGAAGAACACTTAAATGAATGGGTTTCAGGGGTTCCCAGATTTTTTCGATTAATATCCCCAAAGATCCCCAAATTAATCTCATAACTTGATTTTGTCATTCAATCTAACAGATTTTCTGTGAATATTTTTTTTTATAAACCTTTGATAACTTTTTCTTAAGAGACCTTTTGTCTTTTTTTTATTTTTTTATTTAGGCGGCCATATGCAAATAATGTAAACGAGATATACATATGTATGTCTTAAAACAAATAAAAGTTCTTAAAAAAACAATTCAAATTTTTAATAATAACATAATATGTATGTATATATAAACTTAAAAAAATATACATTTTGGTAAAAATTTTTTTTTTTTTTAAATTGACTACCCGGATAATATAATACTCGTTAACTATAAAACGATTGGAGAACATAATGGTGTTTCCCAATAATTGGTTTAAGCAAGTTTAAAAAACTGCAGTCAACATGTATGGAAAAGCAACTGTTTGCTTTGCTTTTCCATACATGTTGACTGCAGCTTTTTAAACCCTGGGCTTAAGAACATTATAGGATTGTCAAAACTCTTTTAAAAAAATGAAAACGCTTCTTAGCCTGACAGTGTTTGGTAACAAGTAAGTGTTTACTTTAAAGCTTAATTAAAATTTGTTTTTGCATACGGCTATTTTATATATTTAAATAAAGCGCATTTTTGCAATCATTTATTTAAGTTCTATTGATATATTTAATTTTTAATTCAAACTTTTCCTCATATTTAGGTCACAATTTCATTAAAAAAATACATTTTTTATATTAATTGATTAGCTAAATATTCGTATGTTTTTTAAAATTTATTTTAATAATTTTTACAATTAATCCCTATATTCACGGATATATAAATATAATCCCTATATTTACGAGATTTTAAATTCTCAAAACTTCTGCAAAAATCCCCAAAAAAATGTATTTCCCGACAGATCCTTAATACAAAATTTGTATTCCCTATTTTTGGGAAAGTCCTCAGTTTGTTGATAAATAAACTGATCTAAAAACACAGGTGGACAGTATATAACTTAGTGTCGTAAGTTGATTGTGCTTGTCTTGTTTGACTCAGTTCTACTCAATATTTTATTTATTTAACGTATTTTTCAACTAAAAAATTGAAAATTTGTAAATCTTTGCAAAAAACATAAAATCGAAACTTGAATAAATCCTAAGCTTTGGAAAACAAACTAAAATCAATATTAAAAAAAATTGTTCCTTCCAAATGTTTATTTCCGTTATGCGACATGCCTTTTCATTGCTTGATTTGTGAATTTTTCTTTCCCTTAAAAAAAAACAAAAAGTCTTAATTGTTTGAGAATAGACAAAGTTCTGAAATACCTTATTTGAAATTTTAAACTATTCGAAAACTGGACAATTCCAGGCCAGTGTGCTAGTTCTAAACAACTCATATAATTAAGGTACAGGTACACAAAAAATAATAACCAGGGGGCAAATTACGGCATTCGATATCAATCGAAATTTGGTCGATCGGGCGAGTTTTCTTTACATTTGGTATAGGAATTTCAATTAGAATTTTTTGTTTTCGATCGACATTGAATGCCGTAATTTGCGCCTAGTATTGAATACTGAGTACCCTCAAATATTCAATACGTTAACAATTCTAGTATGATTGTAAATATTTGAGCTCAATTTTAAACATGTTGTCAGTAAGTGTGTGAGTGAAAACTTTCCTACAATTAAAAATTATATTTAAAAATTTATCTACATAAATATACTCGTAGATGTGTAGCAGATCTTAAAATTTTTACTTTATGATCTTTTGGCAAAGAAATTCTTTAAGACAAAAATTAATTTATTTTTATTATCTGCTTAAATACGAACACTCAATTTGTCGTGATCGTTTTTTAACCCTCAAAAATATAAATTTCAAAAGAGACAAACTGAAACGGACACTGCACAAAAAACATATCTTTTACAACTTAAATATTTGTAATTTTTTTTTTGAGTGGTTTAATCAATTAAAAGTATTTATTTGTTCGCATTGTTGTTGTTATTGTTGCATATTTATTGATTTCAAACATTAATTTAAATTGACAGCTTTTTGATTTTTCAATTTGTAAAAATTACTTTATCGCTTATTTGTACTCAGAAGAAATTATACGTTTGTATATTTAAATACCAGTAGTGTGTGCTAAAAAAATAAGGCAAGCATTTGGCAGTTTCAAAAAAATATAGTTATTTACTACATAGTAAAAAAACACACTCTGTATATGCGGTATTTACAAGTATTTTTGTTTTTATCGAATGGACGAGAAAAGAAATTAAGAAAGTAAACATATATAAGCTTTTAGTCTTATTTATATAAACAACAGAAGTCAGGAAATCGATTACATATAAGTTCGAAATTTTGTTTTATAAATTAAATTGTGAGTTTGATATACAATTTCTAAAAGATAAATATAAAAAAAATATACTTTATTTAAATAATATATAAACAAATAAGAGCGCTATATTTGGATCTGCCAAATCTTATATACCCTTCACCACATGTAGGTATGCAATAAGAAGTGTATGCATGTATGTATGTATGTATCTATGTCCGAAAGGCAGTTAAGGTCTTAGAAAACTTGATTTTTTTTATGATAGAAATTTTGATCCGTATAGGTTTTTCGCCTATATCTTTGCAGATTCTGGGCCAATTAGTACAATTTTTTCAAACATGTCTATAGTTTATCCAAAAGCTACAAAATATTAATATTTTTTGTACAAAAAAAAATGGTCGTCTATTTTTTGCTTATATCTCAGCCGGTTGATAATGGATATCGCCACTTTTCAATGCCAATTTTCTCGAAAATATTTCCAAAAGTTTGATACCACATACAACTCTGGGTGACCTATAGAAGCTACGAAAACTTGATTTAAACAACACACGGACAGACGGACATAGCTAAATCGACTTTCCTATCCAGAATATGTATACTTTATAGGGTCGCAAATGAATATTGTAGAAATTACAAACGGAATAACAAACTTATATATATCCTTGCCACATGTGTGAAGGGTATAAAAATACGATTTGTTTTATATAAAAGAAAACCTCCCTTTTTAAATGTTTGACAATGTTAATCTTTTGATATATTTTTATTAGTTAGAAAATTATTTTTTAGTGTATTATTTGCAATAATTTGTTTTATTAAAATCTATAAAGTGAATTTCTGCATATCTAAACATTTTTAAAAAATTTCCTTTGGGCCGACGCTTAATATTTTTCATTAAAAGCCCACAAATATGATTAATTTCCCACATCTGGCATCACTAATGTGTTGCGGGTCAAAAAAAATCTAATATAATGACAAAAATGTCTGACAACACAAAATGTTGGCCAGATGTGTAACAATATTGTTGCCAAATGGCCGTTTGAACAGGGCATTACTTTTAGAGTGTTACCGCTTTTTTACAAATTACTTATTTTAAAGCGTTTAGCGTGACTTATTTTAATAAAAATTTATATGACAAAATAAAAATATATTAAATTAAAATAATTTCAAAAAGAAATAAAAATAATATTAAACAACTACTACTTACATTTACAAAGTAGAAATGGTTGATTATGTAGGTATATTTATATATCAAAGATCAGAGAAAAATTAAGTAAATTCTTTTTTCAAGATGTCGGTTTTTAAGTAAATATAATTGCGAATAATTAAGTACTTCTTTGTTTAACGGTGTTAGAACCAGTCGTCTTCGTTAAAAGTAAATTAAGATTTGTTGCTTTATCTAAAGCTTTTTATTTATTTATTTATTGGATTACGTTTTGTTGTTGTTGCAAGTATTTGTGGTTTTTTATATCGTTAATTTATTGTTTTAAATTAAAAACTACTATATTTTATCATCATGATTTTTATTTAATCCATTCATTTATGTATATTATTTAATAGCTTTTAATTGGTTTGTTTTTTTTTATTATTATTATTTAATATATAGTTTTTAACAATTTATAGAAAAAAAAAACACCTACAATTTCTTTAACAGTTACGTTTGATTAAAATGCGTAATTTGGAATTTTATAAGATTTTTTTTTTGTATTTGTTTTTATATTTTCTTGTTTAAATATATGTATTTTGGTATTCTGTATGAAAATCTAGTTGTTTATTTTTAATACTAAAATTATAAAAAATAAAACATACAAATTAATTAATATTGTGCTCAGTAGTATTAAAACAATTTTTATTATTTATTATTTAATAGTAAGTATTAAATTGTTTTTTTTTTTATAACATAAACAAATTGTTAATATGCAGTTTTCTGTTTGTTTATACATACATATGTAGTATGTATCTTGGCATTATTTTAAAAACAATTTAAGCAATTTATGTCGGAAGTGTTTAAAAATTACATATATTTCCTGTTGAAATGTATTGAGGAAAATATATTAGTGCGCGCATTTAAACTAAAAAAGTCTTGCAAAGTCTATTGATTTAAAATAAAAAAAATTAAATTTATCGTTTTTTAGACAGATGCATTGGAATTTTTTACAAACTCTAAATACGTAATAAACGAAGAATAATTATGACATCATCTTTTGAGAATACGAATCTTAAAGATCCTTTTTATAAAACAAAAACCCAAAAAACGAAAAGCGTTCAATGACCAACGTAAACTAAACATTGTCGCAAAATGTGTTACCATACAGGTAGTTTTGGTTGATGCCACAATGATTTTGTTGTTGTTGTAAAATTTGAAAGAAGCAGAGTTTTAAAAGAACAAATTCCTTAAAAGAAAAAAATTTATTGATGTATTATTTTTTATAAGATTTGCAATATTTAAAACTTTATAGAAATTTTGTTCAATAAATACCGTTTTCTTTTAGGTTCAAAAAAACCGAAACAAGTAATTTTATTAAAAAAAATAATGATCTTGAGCCCGGATAACTAAGTTGATTAACACACACATCGTAAGTTCGAAAAAGTATAATAAAAAAAAATAATAATAATTAAAAAGAACTAAAATTTCTTCTTATATAATTAAACTGTTTTAAAACTGATTTTATTCTACAAATAATGCAAACATGTAAAATTGTAATGTAGAAGAGCGCGAGTAGAACCACTATTGAGAGAAAATACGGATGAAAACAATTACATCATTTACAGACGACTTTCCACACGTCTGCTTACTCACGAGTTTTCTTTTTGTTTGTCACGAATGAGTTTAAAAGCTTTGTATTTAAAAAGACAAATATAATTTTCTTAAAAATTAATATTAAAATAAGAAAACTGTAATAAATATTCATAAAAAATAATGTACAACAATTAGTAATAAGATTGTGGAAAATATATATACATATATATAAGTACATGTATATATATTTTTAATAATTAAAAAATTGTTGGAAATTTCAAAAGAGAACGTCTAGAAAGTTGTAGTCAAGTCATGTCTATTTATCACACCTCAATAGAATGTGAATTTTTGTTTTTTTGAGTATTAAAAATATCTCGACTTTTACGAAAAGCCGGGTTTTAAACTATTCCAAATATATAATTTCTTAAAAACCCAATTTATAAAACGGTTTTATTCTTTAAGTAACAGGTTTTCGAATTGCATTTCTTTTTAGATTTTACTCCTTAGCTTTATATTAAGAATTATCTTTTTTTAAAGGAATATCTAGTCTGCCTATTAGCAATTTATTCTTTTAAAACCCTGCTTTTATAGCGATCGATATGTTTATAACAGTAATGACATTTTTTGTTTAAAAGGACACAATCAGCAATATTTTGTCACAATCTCTTAAAAAGTTGGAAATGTTTATGGTTTGTCTAAAATGGCTAATTTAAGTTAAGATTAAATTCTGTTCTGTCTTTGAAGTTAAAATAAAAGTTGACATTACATTGTTGGAATAGTTAAGTATTTATTTATAACAATTATTTAATTTTGTTTTAATAATTTTTTTATTTACTCGATATTCAGAACTGTTTAAACGATGCAAAATTTAAAAAAAAAATTGAATTACATACAAAAGAAACAGGGTAGGGTTATGTTTAAAATATATTACGGCTATTCTTTTAATCGCATAAATGTCTCGTATACCTCTAAACTCCTAATAATATATGAAAGTTAAAGAGTTTAAGAGCTAAAAGAGACATTTACGCGAATAAACGAATACTCCTATTATCGTGCAAGCAACTTAAATGATTTTGCTGCATAAGTGCGCTTTTTTTTGTCGAAATATGCAATCAACATAAGGCTTTAACGTAGCACTCAAATTTTATTTAGCAATAAGCCCGCGTTGTTTAGTTTTTAACTTTAAGCTGTAAAAATGTTTAATTGAACGGTTGGTTACGGGTTTGGTTTAATTATTTTTACACATGATTTGAATGAAAACCTTAATTTTTGTAAAATATTTAAATTTCTTAAGATAAAAAATTAAAACAAATTTTGACCCTACAGCATGTACAATAAATACATTGTATGTATTGTACTTTTCATAAAATTTGCCATTTAGAGCATGCATATAAAATAAAGTTTAGTCTTTGACTCAATATTTAAAATGTGCTATTGGGCAAACCAATAATTATCCGGCAAAATGTCAAATAATAATAATACCACTTTATCGTTTCACTTTCAAAGTAATATGATAAATGTTCGCGAACAATCCCATTTACACGTCGAAAATACTACAAACAATTTTTAAATTTTAAATTTCTTGTGATTTATTTGCGAACACATAAAAACCATAAACATATCGCATGTGTATGGTTAGCCTTATTATTAGACTTTTCTAAAGTTATCTTAAAATTTTCTACATAAACTTTGTTATGGGTCGATCCTGGTCATACTCTGCAATATATTGTGATAATTTTCATGGTATTAGAAAATGTAAAAATAGCGTAATTTAGATGTAGTCGTTATTAAGTAAGTGTCGCACGGTTGCGCGCACATGAGCGTTAGTGTAAAATAATTGGTGTGACTGTATGGAAATTCCTTATTCTTTATTTTTTTTATATCGTTGGTCTCAGGTAGAAAGGCCCTAATTCGCATTTTTTCGATATTGTTTTTTTTTAATGATGTCAATACATTTCACACAAATACACCTCGTCAAAAAAATTAGTGCAATATTTTCAAAAATAACGGTTTTACAAGCAATTGTATAAAAAAAATAACATGTTGATATGTATATAAAGTTTCTATTATGTTTTTACCTTCTCCTGTAATATTACAATTATGTGCGTTAGGGCCTTTCTACCTGAGACCAACGATATGCATGGGTGTTACACCCCCAAAAAAATCAATAGTAAATAAGTCTAATGAGCATGCATAATCGATAGCGAAAAACAACTTAAAATTTTATTTTTTTTTGGTTTTTAGGGAATATTTTAGATGACTTTTATTATTAATTAAGTCTGGCTATTCTGAAAGTCACATCCATCGCAAAAGTATGCAACAGTTTACAAATGATCACAAAAACCCGATTAATGTTGGCGATATTTCATTGCGCACATTTTAGAACCTATCGATTACGAACTGTCAAAGTGAAAATTCGATGAAGACAAAGTGAAACTAGTATTCTGGAATAGCTCTAAATAGTTAAATATTATTAAGTAATTTTCAAAATGGCGTTCTGTGCTAAAAGTAAAATGTTATGGAAAATATGTTAAAAAGCGGAAAATGGCAAATCTTACAAACATACATATGTATGTACTTATGTAGCTTACATATACATACATATATAGAAATTCGTTTATGACATTGTCTTCAAATGTTTCTCCAACATTTTTCGTAATAACAAATGAAATCGAACTGAAAAGAGTTTTATTTAAACAATTTTATAATTTTAAAAGATTTTATTAAAAAAAGTCGAATATTGTGAATGCAATTATTTATCGAAAGTTTGTTAATGTAAAAATCTAGAATATGCTTCCAATTAACAAATTTTCGTTATATTAATTTATCGACATTTATCGAGTAGGTTTTTTCGATAGTTTCCAAATGGTGAACTTTAATTATGTTCGAATCTCGGGTCAAAGACAACCTGCATTCTGGACCACTCTGTATAATTTAAATACATAAGCGAAAAGCTAAGTAACTTAAATGTAACGATTTTATCAAACATACGCTATTGTTTTTCAATAGGGAAACATCCACTCTTCGATTACATCTTTCATATTATATTAATTCGTACCGGAAAATTTTTGCAAAAGTGATTTCATTTTAGTTTACAATTTTTTTAAAAACAATTTTAAATTTCTCAACATAAACTTTAAACGTCATTTACACACCGTCTAAACGTTAAAGAAAAAACGTTTCAATTAGCAGGGTCTGTATTTAATTTAAGTTGAAACAAAAACCAAATTATCATCACTGTTGTAAACGTTACGGTCGATTAAATATATTTTTTTGTGGTATTTTTGGTCCCTTAAATGTTGAAGAAGTAAAAAATTGAAACAATGGTATAAAAAATTTTGATATTTTTTTTGGAGTTGGTGAGTGTTTTTTTCGTTTTTGGTACAAAAAAAATTTTTTTTTTTTTGGTTGGCATAGTTTAAGGGGATTTGTTGGTTTAAAGATTATTATTGTTGTTGTTGATGGCTTTGTTTGTTTGGCTCAAATATTTGGTTTTGTTGTAACACATTGATGGCCAATGTTTATGGATAATAAAAAAAATTATATATTTTTTGGGTGTTTTTTTCTCAATATTTGCTAGCCGGTTGGCTGACTTTATGGAATTTTGGAAGATGATGCCGTAAAGATTAACAAAAAA
>NDXZ01013017.1:16685-27566 GCA_003055125.1 Paykullia maculata
AAAAAAAAACAGAAATTAACGCCAACTACAAAGATTAAACGTTGTTGAAAGTTGTTTCGCTGTAGGTACATATGTATGTATGTATATAAATTTTTTTATTTATATCTTTGTGTGTGTTTTTATAACATTTACTAAATACGCAAGTGCAGCCACAACAGCATGTTTGTTTAATTTAACTTAAAAAAGCAATTGTAAAATTCCATGCCATATTGTAAAATGATTGATTAAATATTGTTGAAATTTATATATTTTTTTTTTTATCAAATCAAATTAACTATTAAAATTTTTATCAAATATTTGGGATTTTCTTTTTATTTGTACACATTTTTTTCGTTAAAATAATATAATACTTTTTTCTTTTAAAAACACTTCTTTTGAAAATCAATTTCAAAAATACTTTTTTTGTTAAATGCTACAATTATATTGTGTTTTTTAAACTAAATCACTGTTAAAAACGTTTTTATTTTCTGTTTAAATATTATTTATTTTCTATTTATATATTTTTTTTTGTATTTAATTCGCTTCGCGATGTTTTCTTCTTTAGATGCTTAAAAGGACTAGCGATTTTCACAAAAAGCAAAAGTATTTGAAGTCTTTTTCACAGTACGTGTCGAATTTCTCATTTAGTATTTTCAATTCTCACTCACATATCGTTTTTATTGGAGATACAGAATAACTGTCAGAGATGATAAGTGTGGTACATTAACGCTGTTAATGTGTACGCAAAACAAAGAGAAAAGTACGCAATTTAGCTATGTATATCTTCTTGTTTGTTTTACATTTCTATGTATGAGCATTAACGGAAGAGGTTTTTTTCTGTTTATTAGTAAGACTTCGTTTTTTAGCTCAATGGGTAAATTTCCATGTTTGAAGTTAGGAATACACGAGGTATTCTACATCCGTAGAAAAGGTTGAGCTGAATAGAGTCACGATTACCACAACATTTATCGGACTGATGTCGAGATACGGTCCAAAATGTTTAAGTTAATGTTAAAGTGGTCGAAAATTGAACTCTCGAAATAATGTTGAAACATTAATGATAAAAGGTTGTCCTTCCAAAAAAAGCCATTTCTTATGTACTAAGGTACTTACTCCAAAAAATCATTTTAACACTTTTAAATTGTTGAAATATGTAGGTATATTGGCACTGTGATAAATTTACCACAAAGAGGTTTTAGTTCTAGGTTCTATACAGAAAATCATTTTAATATCCATAAAACTGTAACCAATTTAGTTAAAATTTGACTAAATAATGTCTTATAGAGTCGAATAAAAAAAATTCGATTACACATAGAAAATTATCCACAGTTCGCTAATGAATCGCTCTGTTAGACGACTATGATCACCATAAAACACATCCTTTATATATGTAAAGCGTTAAGTACATACATATGTATATGTATTATTGATTAAATAATTTTTTTAAACAGATTTATCGCTAAAATAACAATTTTATTTACACAGAAAAGTATGATTGATTTTTTTAATAAAAGTACCAATAGATTTCTTAAAAAAGAGTACACACAATCCAATTGTACTCTTAAACATCTCTAATATAAAAAAATGTATATGAATCTGTTTTACTACTACATGTACCATGGCAACATGTTGCTAAAGTAATAATATTTGTTTGTTGTACTTAAAAGATAGATCTTGCAGTTGTTTTTCAGTATTAAGATACATGTATGTACATACCATAAAAACTATTGTAAACATTTGATTTGTTTACAAAAAATGTATCTAGATACAAGATACTTTCTATTTATGCTTTTTTTAATTTTAAAAGTTTGTCAGTGTGTATATGCTATAGGTTAAAAAATTTAGTTTTTTTTCTTTTGTTTGTATTTTCTTGTGGTTTTGTGCTACAAAACTGCAAAAATATAAATAAAATCATTAATTTATGTTATTATTTTTGCTTAACTGCACTTTTTATTTTTATCTTTTTCCTGCACTTGCAGTTTATTACTCTCTTTACAAGTATGTGCTGTTCTCTTACCATTAATAAAAATATTATGTGAGTGAGTCAGTTAGTCTGTTTTGTTTGTTTTGTTGGTACCTCTCATGATCAGAAACACTTGTTGGCAGCCACTTGTTGAATATTATTATTTGTTTGTTATTGTTTTTTTCATTTTTATATATTTTATATTCTATTTACAAAATTTGCCGGCTCTTCAGAGATGCCAATTATTTGACTATGTTTTAGAAAATTGAAAGGGAAACAAATATTTGGTATGTGAAATGAGCACATTTTGTAATCTAACAATAAAAAAATTAGTAAATAAAAAATACAGTGACATTGTCTATTGTTAGAAAGTTTACAAAATAATAATAATTCGTCATTTCTTATTAGATTATAATAGCAACAGTTTTACAAACTATTGTTGAGATAAATTTCATAAAACAGTAGTCATGTGTCTATTTTGTCTCTGAGGCTGGAAAATTGTCCTTTTACATATGTATATAGGTATATAATAAATCAATAAAAGAATATAACATTATAAATCTGAATAAAATATGTAGTTCTGAGTATAAAAAAAACAAAGTAAGAGTTCTGTAAAGATTTGGCTGTGCCTACGTTTTCATAGCTACTACGAAAAATAAATGTTAAAAGTCATACATACATACATATGTATGTATACATGTATGTATATAGGTACATATATAGGTATTTCCAGCACATATATTTTATATGTGCTATATTTTTTTAATTTTCTCCTTTTAAAATATTTCTAATTGTTTTTTTGTAGTATTTCTTAGACACAACTCCCATGCTATTCAAATGAAATCTTTTTTTTAATTACTACAATATTTTTTAATCTGTATGCGATAAATTCTAAGTCTAATTATTTTATACAACTTCAAGTCATGTTTTGTTCTGAAAACTTGTTTTCTGGTGAACTTTTAATATAATAGAGATCTATATAAGAATGATTAGAAAAAATTGTAAACCAAATAAAAGCAAAAACGTCATTATTTTTTTTTTCTTATTTAATATTAATTTTAATTAATGCAAATTATATTTTTCTACCAAACGCAGATGCACTTAGTTTATGGCAATAATCAATTTTAATGATCGAGAAAAATATTTATAGTAGCAGTGTAAGCAATAAGCAAGTCTACAAGTAAAAAATCTATAATCTTAGAGGTAGAAATATATATAAATCGAGGTGAAGTTTGTTTGTTTGTATAAACTTTTTTAGTTTTAAAAATTCTTTTACCTGTAGGAGGGACATGGGCTATATTTTAAACAAAGTAAATACATTAAACCAATAGGTATTTACATTATATGACATACATATTTGCTAAACAACAACCGTTAAACACTTGAAATTTGCATGGGTAACTTTGGTCGGAGCAGGGAAAATGGAGAGAATATAATTATTATAGACTCTTAACTTTTTAGTAAGTTTCAAAATAACTATTCTTATCAAATGTTTCCTTAATAATTTGATCTACGCTACGAAACGGACTGAGATTAATTTCAGTATAATATTGTTAACTTCACGACAATTGAACCAGCAGAACTAAAAACTGACAGGATGGGAGCAGGGGCAGTGGCAGTGGCATCTCCATACAAAGAGAAACCATTTTATGACATAAGTATTTGTGATATAACTATTTTATTTTCTAAGTTTTAAATGAATTACTTCGACAAGAATATCATCACAGTGAACAAAAATATACTGAAAAGAAGCATGGCAAGAGGTAAGAAAATTATAAAAAAAAAACACTTGGGGTTGGGCAATAACGCTCATCTAGTTTGTTATACATACATATATAGAGAACAAAAAAAAAAAAAATTAAAAATAAATCATTAAACAGCTAATTTACAATTACACTTTAGAATTGTATTACAAAGTTTTAAAATAAATTATTGATTTGAAAACAATAATAAAATTCATGTCATAGCTTATGACATGCATTTTAAAAGGCATAGAAATATAATAAATATGAAAGCTATTAAATGAAAAAAATAAATAAATAATAATAATAAAAATAAAAAAATGTTTCCAAGAAGTTTACAGTCATTAGATCTAATTCCAAACGAAGGAATTTCTTTGAAAATTAAACGTTTATTACGAAATCTTAAATCAGCAATAAATCTTTTAATACTCACAATCTTAAACATGAATTGTTTTAATAAAAATTTTAAAACAAATAATGAGAAATAATAATAATGATACAATGTGCACAATTATTAAGATTGGACAATTAAATACCATTTCCTAGTTTAAAGGGGTTTCCATTATATAACAAAGTTTTTAAAATTATTTATGGAAAAAATTACTATACTATATAATTAACGATCAAATTCTTTTTAACCAAAAACACAACAAAAAAAGGAAAAACTATTTTAAAATTTGTGAAGGGATTTTTCACTTAAATAATTACACAATGCACTCGCGATAACATAAACCCCATATTATGTTATTATCGTTTAGTTGGAACACATTTTATTAACCATTTACTACTCTTAAAGGTGACTAAAGCTATAAAATCCTATTACATATGTGAACAATTTGCAAAACAAAATAATTTCGTTGGGCAAAAGTTAATACGATTAGGTTTAAAAATGTTAGTTTGAGAAATTTCCTACTCACAAAACGAATAGAAGAACTATTAAATCTAAAAAGGCAGACATTTTTCATTACCTTCCACAACCATAATGAGTGCACAGTAATTCCTCGATTAATGTCGTCCCAATAAGCATAAATAAAACAAATGGAAATTCCATGTTATCTTTATATACCAAAACGGTTTTTTTTTTAGAAGCGAAGAAGGTTTCGTATTTAGATTTTAATATTTAATATATAAGAAATAGCCTTCGTTTTGGGATTGTGAGCTCGTTGCTGGTACATGACATGGAGGTCCAATTCCACATGCTCTCTGCAGTAAACAGGATGTGTTTTTACAATAACGTTGGCCTCTAAATCGCGTCAAATGACGTCAAATCGCCATTAACCGGTTCATTTCGCCAAATCTAACCGCTTGTAAATTAATTGCGTCGTCTAATTAAGGCACGAAAAAGTTAGCAATTATGTATGTGTCTGTATCAAAAATAATGTCTTAATAAATAATATCTTTTAAACTATAAGAGATAAGAAAATAAAATTCCAAACATTTTTTACTTTCTTCAGAGAACGTTAAAACTATTCAAATCGGTAAACATTTATTAGCATTAAAAGAGGTACAGCATAGTCAGTGATTTAATGTTTTATGGCCACAATAAATAAGAAGAAATTTTATCTAAATCACAGGGTGTTTAACTTTATTTCATGCATAATGTTTTTGTTGCACGTGTGTTATGGTTTTTTTTTCAGGAGATAACCTTGTACAAACAGTACTTTAGTACGTATTGATTGTAATTTTTTTAAGAATATTTAAATATTTGTAGCCAGATTATAATTATTCTCTACAGTTTTTTGCACTTTATCTATTTGATTTTGAAAACTCGTTCTGGCTAGGTTACGCCCTTAATTAATGATTTTTTGCGTTATATATTTATAGAGATTAACTAACATGTTTGGTGTAGAAATCTTATTAAAAATATTGATATTGTTGAATAATACTCTATTTACGAGTACATACATATGTATGTACAATGTATAAATATGTACATATGTATGTATGTATATTTGTCGTTTAATATAATTTCTTGTCATGATTTGAATATTTTAAAACAAAAAATTATAAATGACACGACTGTATGAGTAATAAATGATTACACTAGTTTACAGTTAGCTATAGTTGACTATATATGTAACACAGATTTCAAATATATAAGTAGAATATTTATTAATGAATTTTATTCTAGCTTAAAGTTCTTATATTTTGAAAGTGTGATATGTTGAGAATGTTATTATTTTATTTAAAAAGACATTTTTTGCCAGAAATATATAATTTATGATATTTGAGAAACTATAACAGCTGCCATATTAAACTCAGCGTAACTCTCTTTGATATCTGTAGGCCTATTTATGCAAAAACCGACAAAAATATATAAAGGGGCTTGGCACTTACTCTACAACTCAAATAAATTACTTTAGAAGTATTGAGATCTGCTATATCTTTTGTATCAAATCATTGTACCATTACCTATAATATAACTTTATGCAAAAAATTCCTTGAGCAGGGGGTTTGGCACCGCCCATAAAAATAAAATACATAAATAGAGATTTTAGATATTTTAGAGTCGGATACCTTGCAATTTATGTACGATTTCCATAAAAAGATTACTTTATTTAAAAAATTATATAAAAATTACCTCTTATTCGCTTCTAATTTTTCCTATATTACCTTGGCTACTGACTATAGTTAATATCTAAAGTCTATTTATTAACATACATATTAATGTACGTAGATGTACTGCGCTTTCAAAAATTTTTTTGTGTAGTTCCCTTTAATTTTCCTAATTTCTGGTGAGTTAGTTTTACAACTTAGAAGTTTTTTTATATGGAAATATTCTTGTATAAACAAAACAGAAATTTTTGCCAAAAAATTAATTCTTATATAGCGCGTGTTGATGAATTAGTTATCTAAAGATGGTTTGGCACCGTCCAGAAAAAGAAAATACTTAAATAGAGATATTTAGAGTCGAATACCTTGAAATTTATGTACGAATTCGATAAAAAGACTACTTTATTTAAACGATTATATAAAAACTGCCTCCTATGCGCTTCTCATTCTTCTGGGTTGTTGCTTTTTCTTGGATTCTGGGTGTTGCTTTTTTTAAACTGTTTTTATTTAAGTCCGTGATAGGCAATATCTAAAGTGATACATACATATTAATGTACGTAGATGTAATGTGCTTTCAAAAAAATTTTTTGTGGTTCCCCTTAATTTCTGGTGAGTGAGTTTTACAACTTGGGAGCAATTTTTGCCAAAAAAAAAATAAATTCTTATATAGCGCGTGTTGATGAATTAGTTATCGTATGAAAATATATAGCGAACATTATGACAAAAAAAAAAATTTTTAAACATATACGTGTTTCAACTATTGATTGTACAGTCCGAATTTCCTTGATTTTTCGTATACATACACAGTATGTTTTACTCTAATATACATATATATATATATATATATAAATGTTCCTGTAGTTCTTATAAGGAACATAAGGTTTATTCAAATAGACCCATTAAAATTACCTTTTAAAGTTTAAAATCTCGAACTCTAACGTGTTGTAGCACTTTGCTGCAGCACTTTTACTTTTTTTAAACCTTTAAGGTGCTGTGTATTACAAAAATAGTATCAAAACCGACCTTAATACTTAAAAATCGATTTTTTTCAAAATCTGAGTATGATAAAGCAAGTTGCCCAGCAGATAAAATATTTAAGAGTATATATAAACAATTTTTATATAAAAACGCCATAAGCATATTTATTAAATTAAAATAATATAGTTTGAAAGAAATAGTGCTTTTTATGTCAATTTCACATATATGGTCAATTTTTTGAATGTATAACCGATTTTCGATTTTTTCAAAATATTTATTTGCATACTATTCACACATGTGGTAAGGGTATATACATATATGTATACATAGGTTTGTCATTCCGTTTGTAATTTCTACAATATTCATTTGCGACCCCATAGAGTATATATTATATTCTGGATCCTTATAGATAGGGAAGTCGATTAAGCCATGTCCGTCTGTCCGTGTGTTGGTGAAATCAAGTTTTCGTAGCTCCCATAGGTCACCCAAAGTTGTATGTGATATCAAACTTTTGAAAATATTACTTATGTACAAATTTATATGTATATGTATGTAGTTTCAAAAAACCTATCATTTTTTGACTAAAGGTAGCCAAAAAAAAAGTAGTTATCCAGGTCATTACCAGTAAGGTTTTATTTTATATTTCAAAATAATGATGTCAGTAACGACCCCTTATACTATATCACGTATGAAATAAGTATTATCTGTTACCCACATTTAAAAAGTTTTTACTGGGATGTAAGACAAGAGTATATTTTTTGTATAGCTATGCTAAGAGTACTACTTCCACACCCCATTTTTAGGCCAGTTTAGATAACACATTTTCTGCAAAACTCCAAATCTTCTTAGAATTTATTTACATGTAGTTTTTAAAAAGTTCTCGTTTAATAGACACTCTTAAAAGTTTTGCTGCATTTTTAATATAAAAATTCTATTTAAGTCGTAATTTTACCAAAATTTTTATTAAAAAAAATAACAACAAATTATTAAAAAAAAATCTTAATACAAAAAATACAATTTGATTTAATTTTCTCTTTTCTCTTTTTTCTGTTTTGTTTTTTTTTTTTTATTGTGTTATGTCGCCATATAGTCTAGAAAATGTCTGTGTTGTAAATTATTTAAACAATTATCTATTTAGTATTTTCACTTGTTAGTTGAACACGTATGTCTGTCTGTCTGCCTGTCTGTCCGGCTGTCAGTCATTTTAATTTAATATGTTTTATGATGCCACAAACATTTAAATAAATTTCTTTTAAAATAATAATATGAGTATTATTTGTAAATATTTTTAAGTGCTCCTCACTATTTTACATAAAATTCTCCCATATTTTCTCATCACATCACTTTTTTTATGATCGCATTATTACGCACGTTTGTTATCATTTGATTAAATACGTTTTTGAATCGGAAACGGAAATTATGGGTACTTACAATTACTACGACAGTATATTACATATGTATATATGTATGTATGTATATATGATTAATTTAAAACAAAAATTATAACTTATGCATATGTACATATATATAAATATGTATAGGTTAATATGTATGCATGTGTAGGTGTCACATGCTAATAAAATTTTTAGAACAAAGAGAAAGCATTACTCAGAACAAGATCATTAAATTTTGAGAACTCAAACAACAACACTAACAACCATAGTGATCTTGCTGCTACTTTTCACCAGCAGCACTAGTTATTAAGATATGACTGAAAGAATTTTATATGTAAATCTAACTCCGCAAAATAAATTAAAATTATAAATTTAAGCTTGTGTGTCAAACTGCAAAATAAAAAAAATTAAACCAGATGCTCTATGGTTTTACACTGAAAATATTTGTTGCCCTTTGTCATACAGTTTGTCAATCACATGCACACATATTTTAAATCTATCTATATAAATATAAATGAAATGGTCCATGTATGTGATCGCATCACTTGAGAACGGCTGGATTGATTTGCCTGAAGTGGTTTTCGTTTGGTTTGCAATTTTCAGGAGAAGGTTTGTATGAAAAAAAATAAGAGGCGTCGCACCTCCCATACATTTTAAATATAGTTTATAATATGTAAAGAGCACTGTTACATCTATAATCTCAAAATTGTATAGAACTATATCTTACACCATTTCGACTATTTGAGCAAAAAATTGTTAGGATCGGGTCAGGGGGTGTTATACCACTCATAAAACTCAAATACATTTTATGAGATATATTAGTAGATAGTACGATTAACTGTTATACCACTTTACTTTTCCGAGCCAAAAATTATAAGAATCGGATCAAGGGGTGTGGTACCGCCCAAACAACTCAAATACATTTTATGCCAGACATATATAAATTATGATATTTGAGAAACTATAATAGCTGCCATATTAAACTTAGCGTAACTCTCTTCGATATCTGTGAGCAAATATTAGCAAAAACCGACAAAACCATATAAAAGGGCGTGGCACCTACTCTAGAACTCAAATAAATTACTTTAGAAGTATTGAGATCTTCTATATCTTTTGTATCATACCTTTGTACCATTAACTATAAAATAACTTTCCTTATATAAGCTAAAATTGCGTTGAGCAGGGGGTGTGGCACTGCCTATAAAAAGAAAATACATAAATAGATATATTTTAGAGTCGGATACCTTGCAATTTATGTACGAATTCGATAAAAATATTACTTTATTTAAAATTTTTTATAAAAATTGCATCCTATTCGCTTCTCATTTTTCGTATATTACCTTGGCTACTAACTATCAAAAGCTCTGGATTCTTTAGGGACAATCTTTAAAAGTGTGTGGGCTAAACCTAGAGTCACAGTGTTCGTAGCGTGTTTGAGAGTCGGTAAACCATCAGTTATTTTCATTTAATTTTTTCACGCATATCCAATTTTTTCATTAGTAAATAACTTCCGTGCGAAGCCGGGGCTCTCAGCTAGTAATAGGTACATACTTTTGATAAAATAGTATAACAAATTTTCTTTGTTACTGTTTTTCTTTACATACTTTCATTAACATTTTGCTCAGTGTAATAAAGACAAGTTGTGAAACTGACTTGGAATGTCAACATATTAGCCAAGACTGCATTACAAACAGAATTGTAAAACAAATAATATTCCTTTAGGTGTTTTTTTTTTTGGTGGCATGTATTTAATGTTTTACAGTCGTTTGTAAAAGTTGATGTACATATAAATATTTTCTAGTCGTTTACAGCATCAAAATAATGTTGTAAATATGACTTGTGTTGCATTTCATTTAATACAGATTTAAATTTTTTTTAAACTTCCATTAAAATAAACCCATGATTTGGATGATTTTTTTTTTAACAACTAAATGCGTTTGTTAGTTAATAACCAACGAAAATGTATATATTTGATCAATTAATTCTCATTAAAAAAAAAATAATATTACAAATTTTACAAAATTACAATAAAAAAAAGTATGACCTTGTAACAATTCCCACAAAATGAAAATGAAAACGATTGTTAAAAATTGTAAATATTTCTTTTTTTGTAGAAATAATAAATTTATGAAAGAAGGAAATGTGTATCTGTGTGTTATCAAACAAATAAATTATTATTTCAATGTTAATAACCTTTATTGGGGGCAAATAAGAGTTAAAAAAAAGTAAATAATACAAAACTAGTAAGAGCGTTATATTCGGCTATACCGAA
>NDXZ01013052.1:0-24568 GCA_003055125.1 Paykullia maculata
TTAACACATGTGTGTGTGTGAAGGGTATAAAAAGTGTTTTATATATAACTAGCTGACCCGGTAAACGTCGATTTTCCAAATATAAAAAATACCTTAAAAGTTGAAAAAGTACTTGTTGAAAAAGTTGAAAAAGTACTAAATGATTTTTTATCTTAATTAGGAGCGATAGGCCCTACTTTTAGATTTCTAGAACCATAAACTCAAAATATATTTAAAAAAGTACCTTCAAAATAGAAAAAGTACTTTTTTGCCCCCTAAAGATTTTTTATCTTAATTAGGAGCGATAGGCCATAATTTTTGGTTTCTAGACTCATAAACTTAAAATAGATTAAAAAAAGTACCCTAAAAGTTGAAAAAGTAATTTTCGCCCCCCTCGTTAACCCGAATTTTCCCCTTTTTCTTACCCATTATTATTGTTGTTAAAATTTTATTATGTCATACAATTTTTAATGTCTGAAGGAATCCGTGTTTCAAATTTTACCCTTTTTAGTACTATTATAGTTATCAAAATAGTAGTAGAAGCTTAAGTGAAGATTTTCATGAATTCTATCAAAATTCAAAAAAATATATTTTTTTAAAAAAGTACCAAAAATAAGTACGATTTTTATCCTTATAAGTCTGAACATCCAAAAATATGTGACGAATACAGTTTTAGAATTTAGATTTAATTTAATTTTTATGCCAATGCCAGGCAATGTACAAACAAAAAACATGGCCAAGTATTAAAAAAAATTTTATTAAACAAAAAATAAAAAAAATCTTAAATTATTAAACTTTTTTTCTCATTAAAAAATTTAATGCTGTCAATTGGTTCAAATGAGAATTGAGGGAAAATTTAATAGAAATGTTTCATTTTATGTATAATTAGAAATATTAAAATATAAATATTTAATGGGCCATTTGTAAAATGTAATTAAAAGCTAAATATAAACACAAACATACGTGTACATACATACCCACTCAACATTAAATGGAAATTTTGATTATACTTGAGTCTTTTATGGTTCTTCAAGCCGATTGAAGCAATAATTTATGCGTTCATTATCTGAACATAAATTATAATTTTATCGGAATAAAACGATATTCTACCCGCAACTTTTCTTGATGAGTCTTTTTTGAACCGTTTTCTGGTCAGTTTATAATTAATTTCAAGCCATATTTAAGTTTGTTTGTATGATCTATTTGTGATTGCTATAGATTTTGTTATTGTAGTTGTAACAGATCATTCTCTAGGCGTAAGCGCTAATCATTTTTGAAACTTTTTTTTTTAGTTTTTGATCATTAAAAGTACTCGAAGAAGACTCAGTAAGGTGATTATTCACAAAACAATATTTCAAATGTTAGGCGGGTACATACATACATATGTACATGCATAAGTATGGTGATGTGTATTTACGTATAAAAAGCCATAAATAAACAAGGGATGAGTAATGCTTTTTAAAAATATATAGATAAACAAATTTGTATTTAAATATATATTTTATTTCTATAATTAAACATGCATATCTATGTTTTTATATCATAAGCAAATAGCTAAATTATTCATCGTTACAAATTAAGCATTGCGTGTTAATCAATTTCTTTACAAAAAATACAATATCATAGAATATTATTATTTATAATAATAATATTTATTTTTTGATTTATTTATTTATTAAATACTAAGATCGATAATTTTTGGCGGAAAATAAATTTCCAATCCACTATAAAACTAATGCCAAAATTAAATTTTTTTTATGAATTTCGACGATGCACAAGGGGGTATTTTGCCAATCTAGCCGAACATCACTTTTTTCAAGTTTATATTGCTTCTAGATCAATGAAACTTCGCAGAAATATGTGCTATAGTCATAAGCTAGTAAAGCTTGAAAATAAGGAAAATCGAATGAAGGGGAAACAAGTTTTCCTAAGAAGAACTAATCCTACCTCTGAAAAATTCTACTTTTTTAAACTTTTGTTAAGTTTTCCTATACTTTTGTTTAGCAAATGCATCTTTAATCGTCAGCATAAGTTTATGGGTAATGGGAGGTATACCCCCCCCCACCCAGTGGAACGACTCTGTTAAAAAAAAATTTGTTTGTTGCTAATTTCCACAAAATATTTATTTTTCTATGCAAAATGAGCAAAAAAAGAAAAAAGGTTATATATTCAAAAAGTCATTAAAAACATGGAGCAAAACGCGCAACGTTTTTTTTTACTCTAATGTTAGAGATTTTATCGTGATGTATAATATTTTTAAGATCGCGACTGCCCTGACTTTCAGAAACCTTTTGATGTTTTTTTTTCTCAAAAAGTGAACAAAAAACTGTTTTGTTCATTTTGAACGAACTTTTTTATAATAAAAAAAAAAAAATGTTATTAAAATTATTATAAGCAGCTGTTAATATAGTCTTTTACTAAAAAAAGAAATCAATGTAAAATCTGTATTTGTTTAGCCACAAAAAAATATAATGTAAGCCTCTCAAAACCGTAAAAAGTCAATAAGTACCCATGCAATTTACTCAACTTTCTTGATTTTAACAGTGTCCCGAAACGACAAATCTCAAGCAAAAGTCACTAATGGGCAACGGATCAAGTGTTGGTTTAAGTGTTTATTAACGATTTAACTTTCTTTATATGGAAAATGTTTATAAATTACTTATTTACAAAAAGTTCTTTAATAAAAGATTTAATATTTATGTAGCAATTTAAAAAAAAATCTTGTTTTTTAGAATTCTTTATATAGTTCCCTGCTTTTTAAGAAAATTTTTAAAATACAGTTCTCTATGTAAGAAATTCAAATTAAAGTTTTAAATAATTTTTTCTTTTATATAAAAATTGATTTTTTTTTAAATTTATTTAAGATTAATAAGGCAAATTTTTTATGAAAAGTTTTCTTTTATAACCCTTTAACAAATTTCAAAAATCTTAATGGATAAAAGGGTGGGGAAATGCCATATACATACATATGTACGTTTACACGCTTTTCCTATTCCTTTCACTTCGTGCTCTTTTCTTTATTTGTGTTGTCTGTGTATAAAGAAAAAATTTGTTGATAAATATAAAGTCAGCTTTATGTAAATCAAGCCAATAAATAGATATACATTAATATATTGTATGTGAGTATGTATTTTTGATGCTCATTACATACTTTTGTTGTTCTTCCGGTTCATCTATTTTATGTTATAGTTTATTTTTACTTCCATCTCCCTTTCACTTGTTTACCTATCTAAAAAATGCAAATAAATATTATGATAGACATAGACAAATGAAAACTATTTGTCATGTTTATATATGTAAATACACATCGTGCATCATCACAATTTTGCATACAAAATTATAATATTTATTTTAACTGGTTCTCTTTTAAGGCAAATATGGGGTAAATTTTTAAAATTGTTTTTATTACGAAAACTTATTTGCTTAAAACCAAACACATATTAATACAAGTCATTTATTACACTTGATACTATTAGCATCTTTTATCAATGTTAATTTGGCACCTGCCCCGAGGGCTGAGTTGTATGCTTTTTGTCAAACTACCACCCCTGTGCGTTTTGTAAGGATCAAACAGGTGGCAACTTTTCTGTTTATTAAAATGCAAATAGTACGACAGGCCCCTAGCTTAAGAGCTCAAGCTGTCTTGAGCTCTGGTAATAGAACTGTAATATATAAAATATTTACAATTCTTCGAACAATTCTAATAATTTTTGTAGCTTTTATACCATTTTTTTAACTTTAAGGATATATATATGGGAGGTGAGCGTTTCCTTGCACCGATTTGGAAAAAATTTAATAGACACATTGACCTTACTATAAGTGTTTTGTGTACGGCATTAATTTAATAAATTTTATTTAATTTTTTCATTTTTTTTAGTTTTTTGAAAAAGGACATTTTTGAGTTTGGTGTGTCCTTGATCTGATTTTAATAAAATTTAGTGATATCATTAAGAATATCACATCCAATGACTATACAAAATTTCATGAAATTCGACTTTTTTTCAACCTTTTATGACATTTTGTAATATCAGGATATATGGGAAGGACACGAATCCTTGCTCCAAAATTTTTGAAATTTTAAATTTAATTATACTTTATTAACATGAATTATTTCTTTTATTTATGGCCAGTCGTTATATAAAATAGGTCACTGTGCGGCGTGGCCTGATAAATACTAAATACCTCTTAATCTATTGGTATAAGGAACGAAATTATTAAAATCAAAATAAATAAAATTTCCTACAAAATAAGACTCAAGTCAAGTTCCTAGGCTAAATGGTTTCGGTTGTAAGGACAAAGAAATACGAATTTTTGTGAAAAATCCCTGTTTTTCCCAACTTCATCCTCAATGAGGCACATGTTAGCGTTATCCGATTGGGCTGAAACTTTGTCAATCGCATTTTCTGGCCTATTGGCACATTTAAGGGGGGTGCCCCGAAAGATTGTCTCAAAAAAATTTACCATATACCTTGTAACCACCCTAATGAACACACAAGTTTGAGAGAAACATAGGTATACAGATATATTACGCTTTTTTTCTGTTTATACCTTAGAAACGGCTTGGGTGTACCAAACCGTTTCGGCTGAGGTATAATAAGTCACGAGTACTGGTGACTGTGTCCATAGTAAGTCAGTACAGTTTCACATACATACATATATGTACAAAATTTTATCACACATTACGATAACAATGATTTTAATTTCCTGAACATATCATAGTCTTTATCTTTTGTTTTTCCGTTTTTTAATTTTGTTTTTTACACCACAAAATCATCAATTCTTTTGGCAAAGTTTAATTCTTTTGAGACACAAAGTTTATCAAGCAAAGATAATTTGCTGCTTCTATTGTATAATATTTTTTATTTTTTTTTTGAATTTAAGTGCAAATTATGTTTGTTAAAAGAAAAATTTTATTTTAATTTTACTTAAAACATTTGAAGCGATGTGTGGTATGTATCGCCGTCTGCATAAAATGACAGCTCTTTTATCCATTTGGGTTACCCTTTGCTCCAAATAAGCCAGTTTTTTTTAGCGTAATTTTTGAAACAAGAGAGCAGATTTTCAAACTACAGCTTAATAAATTAAACACGCTGTTACAGGATGAGTTTTTCCATAAAAAAATGTCCTTCAACACACATGTGTCAAAAATAACATTAAAAGTTTATAATATGGTAAAAAGTTTTAAACTTTGGCCATTTTAAGTTTTTTATTTCTGTTTTACGTGCGTTTATACTTTCGCACCTGAGACAATAGGTACAAAGCAACCTACAGATGTAAAATGAATGTAAACTTGAAAGTGATATTAATAATATAACAAAGAATGTAACATTCGATGAAGCCAAAATTCATATACCCGGCAGCAATTGTAAAGTATTTAGAAAATAATGTTATATTAAGCTTCCAATTGCGAACGTAATATTAATAAAGAATTTATGAATAATTCACATAAAAAAGCTGTTCAGAAATTCATTGAACTTTTGCCAATTTGATAAGAATAAACAATATAAATATTATTAATAATAAAGTGTTTATTTGCATAATTTATTATTTTTCTATTCAAATTTTAGAATTTATAAATTGTTTTCAATGAACAAAATTAAGAAAACTAAGACAAATTGTTTTTATTGTTTTTAATTATATAAGGAAAATCAAGATTAAGTGTTTTTGATCCCTAACTGGTTTTTTAACTATTTTCCCATTAAGCCAATTTAAAATATTTTTAGGCTAAAATTGCGTTAACATATTTAAATTGACATAATTTTTTTTATGCTTTTTTTACTTACTAATGGCAATGGTTAAGCTATTAATATTTTATTCAGAGCTCTTAGTTAAGGCATTATGGACCGTATTAGTTAAGCAATAGTTATCATTTTAGTTTACAAATGGTTAACTAATGAGTGTAAATTTCCCCTTTAATAGTTTAAAAAGGCACCATTAAAAATAACCACAAAATCAAAAATGAAAAATGGCCCCAAAAGTTTTTTATGAATTTACAAATCAAAAACCAAAATCAAAAATGGCCCCAAAAAATTCTAAAAATATTGGCAAAATAAAAAATTGTCCCAAAATTATAAAAAGTTTGGGGGGATTTCAAAAATAAAAAATGGCCCCAAAAAATAGGAAAAATAACTCCACACTTCCGTGTTGTTGTTTTCAATGTAAAAAATTGGGGCCAGTTTTCATTATTACTTTTGGGGCCATTTTTTATTTTTACTTTGGGGCCATTTTTCATGGTGCCGTTTAAAAATTATTAACAAGAAATTAAAAAAAAATTATTTGATAGGTTTTTTTCCATATTTTATTCTGTAACTTACTACTCAACTGAATTTTTTTCTGGTTTTTTTTTAATGTCAAACTGTCTTTAATTAATACCATTAATACTTTATTTAAGGCAGCTAATAGTTTATCCTTACGAAATATTTCCAAAACCAAATAAACATAGCTTAACATAACTTAAAAATTCACAAAGACCAATAATATAAAAACTTTTTTTCAACTTAGATAATTACATTTTATTGCTACACACAAAATGGCAAATTGATATTTGTCCACTACCTCTGTAAATGGCAAAGATATAACAAAGAATAAAACTTTTAAACTTTTAATAAAATAAATAATTCAGCCGCTTTACAGTTAAAAACTTGCAACTCGTCACAGATTCTTTTGTGAAAATCTGCAGACAACACAAATGTATTTCAATTAAGACAAATTGTTTTTCAAATATTTTTACACCTTTTTTATTTGTTGCTCTTTAATTTACTTTTAAATTCCTTTTTTTGCTAGAACCCCACTGTTCTATTCTATAAATGTCGATACGCATTCCAAAAGTAAATTTAATTTTCCCCTAAGAACTTTTGTAAGTGTGAAAAAGTAACAAAAAAATTAATTTTAAAAATTGTTTAGGCAGTTCAGTTCCACTTTTGGGAGGTTAAGCACAAAGTGTTGCAACAACATTAAATGTTGTTGAGAATTGTATGTTAATGGAATTCTTAAAATTTCTAAATATAAATGTTGGCGTAATATGTATTTGACTGTGCGCTTCAAGGTAAAATAATAACAAAAAATTTTTATACATATGTTTTGTTTTCGTGACACACGTGCTTCTTAAGAATTTTGTTAGTGTTTGAATGAATATAAAAAGAGTTTTCTATCTTAAAGCAAAATTATATTTAACGAATTTTATTGAATTTACCTTAAACTCGTAAGGTTTTTTAAATATTATTGTAAAATATTTTTTGTTGGGTAAATTTGATTATTGAACTAAACAAAAAAAAAACTCATGAGTTACCAAATAAATTAAGTTAAACATTAAAATAAATAAAAAAGGAAAGGTAACACAAATGTATATAAATAAAAAATAAAACCCTATGAGTTATGATCTTACGACTACAAAATTAAAAGAAAAATCTAAAACGATTCACAGAAAGTTTTCCATCAAAATACTTAAAGCGACAAGGGTCAATTGGTGTTTTATTCTAAATAGCTTAAAAAAACATTTGAATTTCCATTGTGCTTGCACTTAGTATCATAGAAAATAAAATTTTGCAAAACATACGAGTAATAATGTCATCAAAACATCATCATGGCTGACGGACAACCATCACCCCAAAATAATGCTAACACAGTCCCGATATAAATAACCTTCCCCGCCGCAATGGGTTTTTTGCATTTTAATGCAAATGCATTTTATCTCTTTTTCCTTTAGAAATAGGATATTACAGTTTTTGAACGTACAAAGTCTTAGTAAAATCGTAAATTGGAAACAATTTTGTATCTTTTGTTTGTTTTTTATTCGTTAAGACATTTTGAACAAATTAAAATATAAAATTTATTAATTTTTATGAAAATGTTCTTTAGCAACATCACAAAAGCCAAAGTCCACAGTTTATTTGAAACGATATATAAAGTTTATTATCAATTTGGTAATACATAAGAATACTGGTCTAAAATCCCTTAATTTTGGGTATATTCTTGTGGGACACTAAATATTTTACTTTTATGTAGATTCAATTAATTAAGCGAACGCGCTTATTTTAAGCTTTTTCAATGAAGGTGCGTACACAAAACTTTGTCAATGTCGAAAGCAGTATTTTTTCACTGCTTATTGGAATAACAATTTAAATAAAAATGTTTTTAATTTGTTAAAAAAAATGCCCAAATTAATTTGTGTGTGCACACGAGTAAGTACCCTGCAGATAACGAAACTAGTCCATACTAGTCCATAGTGTAAAGAGTACTCCACAAAGGAGTAGAAATACTCAAAAACTACTCTAAACATATGGTCGATTTAACATTACGATGTCCTAGGACTAGACCATAAAATCCAACTTCTCATTACACCAGATTACTCCATGGAGTACTCAATAATGATAGTTGAAAAACTATTCCAATTCACTACGCCATGGAGTAAAAAAAAAAGTTTATTTTAAAGCTTATTACTTTGTTATTTATTTAATATTATTATAAATTATTTAACCATTCATAATTTTTTTAAGACGAAAATGCCGTTTTTTTTATTACTTGAAGTGAAGATCCTTATTCTTTATCATCATTCGAGAAATAATTGCTTATTACGGCTAAAGTAAATTTCATTATTAAGATGATGTTAGATAGAATACATAATAAAAATTGCCTATAACAACTTTGTATATATCTGTATAATTTTTTAAGGACTTCTTTCGACAGATTTCACCCGTATTATACATCATACAAAGTTCTCTAAACAAAATCCGTTTAAAATTTTTATTAGCGTTTCCATCTATTTAATGTTTCACTGCAGACATCTGAACGTATTATAATAATTGGAAAATACGTTTTTATTTTGTATTTATTATTTTTTAATTAATAGTTGTAAGTAATAATAATTACTTACTTATTTTTCTTTATTAAATTAGCTTATTTTTGACTAATTGCTTTGGACAAATTTATATTCTTTTGTATTTACAATAATAATAACTATTTTTTTTATTAATTGCACAAAGCTTACTATGTTGAAATACAACCATTTGTCATAACATGGTCCATGACTACACTACATTAGACCATAATGTAACAAGTCCATTTAAACTACAATAAACTACGTAGTATAATATTATCTGCAGGGTATGAAATAAAATGTATACCAACCTCGTATGCACAAACAAAGTTTATATTAAAATTAAGCAAAATGAAAAGAAACAAACCGAATCGAAACGAAACGAATATTTTCAACATGAATTTATAAAATTAAAAATAAAATGTTGGTCATTCATTGCTAAGTTTAAATCATATTGAAAACTGCCTCTTCTCTTTTTGCAGCAATTGTGGAATATTATTTGCCCCCTTATGTCTTTTGGCTTGTCTGTATTCGATATAGTTTAAGTAAAAGTTTGCTAAAAAATAAACTTTGAAAAATATTTGTGAAATTAAAAAAAAATTATTTCGTCATTTTCTCTTAATTAATTTCAATGTATCTACGTTGTCCAATCTTTCTTTAAATGAGTTTAGTTATTTATTTTGCAAATATTAGGCCTGCAGAAAAGTGAATTATTCTTGTGACAAATTTGCGGACTCTTACATAATAATTATGTGTTTAATAACGCACGTCTCAGGTAGTGTTTAATGTGCCTGTATTGATATTTCTGTACATATGCTCTTCTCCCCATCTGCAAGTTCATACGTTTACTCTTTTGACTTGCAAAATGAGCTCATTAAAAATGTTAAACAAGGCTGCTTTTTAACTTGTATAGGAATCTGGTTAACGAGTCTAAAGCATATGGTTATGTTATGGTTATGTTGACACAACCCATGTTTGTTAATGGTACACAAATTAATAATTTTATTGTTAATAGCCCTTTTGATATCTTTCCTGCATTTCATTAATACACGCATACACACATACATACATACCAACATATATGTTTCCCTTTTAAAAGGAAAAAGTTTTGTTAAATTGTTTTGCCCCCAAATGGGAAAAAGTGGCACTTGTGTAAACAGAGCAAATATCAAAGCAAACACTGACATTTAATGGCATTTAAATTACTCAATTATGTATAAATATGAGGAAGAAAATTGTTGATAAGTTTCTTCTAATTGATTTACACTTAAAGAATAACACACTTCTATTGGCATTCCCATATGTATAGAAGGTGACGAAAGGCTTTTTTTTATTAGCAATACAAGGAAATTTATGGTCAACATGAAATTATTAGACCTATCAGTCATAGCTAATCTTCAGTTCTCTCGTAGTTTAAAATTGTCAAACTGCATTTATATAGAAAAAAACTTTAACAGAAAATCCACTCCGAAGTGCAATCACATTGTCAAGGTGGATTTAAAAAGAATACTGCAACTGATCAGCTCACTTTTATTTGCATCATATGGGCATTTCCATTAATATGTCAACCACAACTAAGACAAGAAAAAGTCATCGCAATTTTTTTTAATATATGCCAAAGAGGAAAAATTCATTCAAATTTTAGTATATAGATTTATTTATTACAGTTTTAAAGGAGCAGAAATAACAGTTAAGTTAAAGCCGATCATCTCTGTGATTAATATTAGGAAGTTTTAATTACCTATTTTCTTTTAAATAGCAGCTAAACTCAGTTATTTGTAACATTGCAATTATACTTTAAAATTAATGTTACAACAACAATGGACAAGATCCATGAGGAAGGAGGAAATATAGAGTTCGATTAGCGATATTTTTTATAGTTTGCTTTGGATGCTATTCTGAATTTCACGTACGTAATGCAAAAACATTATTTGAACGCCATTTGAATTTAACCGGTCGCAAGTATGTATTTCAAAATAAAAGTTTAAAGCAAGATATTTGTCGCAAACAAATATTGATCGAATATTTTTTTTAAATTTAATGTAATAACAATTTTAATATATTTTAAACTTTGTAACGTACGATATTTTAAGTGCTACAATGGCAATTAAATACATCAGCATTTACTTGATAATTACAAATATTTTATTAAGATGAATAAAAAACGTCTATTTACATATTCTCCAATGGGAAGTAGCGTTCAAATCAAAATTAAACGAATATTCAGAATAGAACTTCTTTGCAACATCCCATGGTAAATGTGCAGTTGATGCAATAGGTGCCACTGTTAAAAGAAAGGTGTGGAGAATTGTAAAAGCGAATTAAATTATATTACCAGATGCTTTCCCATTTTATAAATGTGCTGTGGAGTTAATGTGTTGTATGTTGCTGCCGAAGAGATTATCATTCAATTAAGAATGATAAAATGTCCAGCCCATTCCAAAAATAAAAAAACTTAATTCGTTTTCATATCATGATAGTCAGTATATAAATGTTTCTCGAACTGCGTATTCATTAAAAGGAAAAATAAAAATTTAATAAGTATTTAGTGGCTCCGAAAGCTAAGTGCCCAAGTACATAGCCGTACCTGTTCTGTGATAATTTTTTTTCCATCACTAGTAACATATTGATGAAATTATTTTTCAGTTACCACTACTTTTGCGAAATCTGTACCACTCTGTAGCCGTACGATGACATGGAAATGCCCATATGTTATATGGTGGGTTTAACAAAATGCTGTTTTTGTTTTCATTACATCATAACAACTGACAGCAATAATTTGAACATTGTCAAAGGATTTTAGCAACAACAAAAGTCATGTTGTATTTGTTTCTGCGACTCAATTATCTTTATATGTAAATCTTCCTTGTCTTGCTCCTTGTGTAGTTTCGTCATGTCTATAAGAGTTTTTATATATAAACTAAAATATATGTTGTTAATGTGTAATATTTTTATTTAGCCTAACTTTGGCTTTATGTTAAAAAAAATTAAAATTTAATATATGTATGTAAGTATGTGTATATAAATAAAATAAAACATAATTAAATAGTTATATGTATATATAAACACATTTTGAATTTTTAAAAATTATATAATTATAACATAAATCAATTTTGTTTATATATTTCAAATTCTATTAAAGGACCTTTTTAGCTTTAACGACTAGGTTGGCTTTTAACTTCAATAATCTTGCAATTTTAATGATTGATTTTACGTTTTTTTTTTCTTTTTAAAATTTTAATTAATTTCATTTAAGTTTTGTAAAATCCTCTTCACTTGAAATATTACAGGCAAAATGTCTATTTGTAAGTCTTAATGAAATACAATCAGTTTTTCCCTTAAATTGTAACAATTTATTTGTTATTAATCGTGGTATTTTCGATCTGGGTGACTTCTTAAAGTTTCCTTTACAGCAGTCAGCACAATAACATTTACGTCTTGGCTCTGAATTGTTTCTCATGAAGATGTGATAGATAATGTTGGTAGTTTCTTCGCTTGTATGCGGGACGTTATTCTCAGTTTCTTGTTGCAAGTGTCTAAAAGCCAGAGCCAAGTTATTTTTAAAATGTTGACTTCCTTGGGATGTGCAATTACAGCCAGCATCTAAACGATTTTTTTGTGTTATGTTCTGCTTGTTGCAAGTGCAGCATGTTTTGTTTAAATCTGGGCATATGTGATAATTTTCTTCTTTTGCCGATTCTTCTGCACTTGACAGAGGACTTTGTAGCTGGCTCTTAGAGTTGGTTTCTAAAAAGTTGGGCATTACTATAGGATTTGAGCTTTTCCTTTCACCATTTTCTTTGTTTTGACATGAGCAACAATTTATTTGCAAATTATGGAAGCACTTAATTTCATTTGAATGCGACTGAAAAGATTTTTGCAAAACTTCTTCGGGTGAAAACTTATCTCGTGACCAAACATTTTCTTCTTCGTGGCCTTCGTTTGGATTCTCTTCATATTCCTTTAAAGTTTCCTCCTCATTCGTTATTGAATCGTCTAGAGAATAATCCGAATTGTTCGTGGTAATAATAAATGAATTTTTTCTTGACTCGAGTGTAGGCCTTGGCAAATCTATCTGAATACCTTTGTTTACTTGTGTCTTATCGTCATTTTCTGATTTTAAGATCTCTGCGAATAAAAATAATTGAAAAACTTTTTTCTTAGAAAATAATTTTATATAAAATTTTGAATAAAACAAGCACTAAAATTCTTTAGAGATTTTTAGGGAAATAGAGACAATGTTTTATATTTAACAATTTAAATTTAATTTTTGCTCATAACTCAGATTATTCGGGAATATGTCCAAAAGTTTGATACCACATACAATTCTTGATGACCTATGGGAGCTACAAAAAGTTGATTTAAACCAACAACCAAATTGACTTGCCTATCTAAAAGAATTCACAATGTATATATACTTATATACGGAATGAAGAACATCTACACATCACCCTTGCCACCTATACCTACAGTAAAGGGTATAAAAGGAAATAAAGGGAAAATTTCTATAAATAAGAAAATATAAGATAAAAAACAACAACTTTTTAATCGATTAAGCCAAACTATTGGTGCTAGCGCTAATTAATAGCACAACATTTTTCAATATTTTTACAAAACCCCAGGTAACATTTAGGGATAAGCGTTCAATAAGTTTTTGCTCTTTACCTATTTCTTAAAGATTTGTGTTTTGGGTTAAATTGTCTCTCAATTTCAATTTTTGTTTTAATAGTTTCTTTTAGCGCTTAGTTAATTTGTGGAATGTATCCTTTATACAGACTAAACGATCAGCGCTAAAAAAAATTTTAAAAAAACGAGGCAGTCGTCTTTTTTTGCTTATATCTCAGCCGGTTATTAATGGATCTTGTCAGTTTTCAATTCCGATTTTCTCGAAAGTATTTTTAAAAGTTTGATACCACTTATAATCCTGGGTGATCTATGAAAACTTGATTTCACCCAACAGACACACGGATAGACGGACAGACGGACATGGCTAAATCAACTTCCCTATATATAGGGATCCAGAATATATATACTTTTTGGGGTCACAAATGAATATTGAAGAAAATATAAGCGGAATGACACACTTATATATACCCTTACCACATGTGTGAAGGGTATAAAAATTTGTGTTTTTTTATAAAATCTTTTAAAAATATTCAAAAATTATATGGTTGCTTTTAGTGGTGGATCGGGACAATTATGTGTAATTAACTTTGCCTTGATATTAATATTTTAATGTATTTATAAACGTTAAGACTACTTTAGGGCGTGGACATATAAAGAGGGTATAACCGCATAATTTGATAATCAGTCTTTGTTACTAGAAAACTTGTTTTAGTTCAGATATATTTAAAATTAATGACACCTATAAAAGTAAAAATGCGATTCCAAAGGAATATTTGAATGGCGGCTAAAGCTGTAAATGCAAAATAATATTATTTTTGTTCAAATTGCCCAAGAATTGTCCAAAAATTGTCCTAATACATGTTGAGTCTATACTATCCCACTTCAAATAAAATGAAAAGAAACACAACCCTGATGCTATTAGAGCCATACGACTGTTAAACTTTTAATTTTTTTTTTTTGATATATCATACATATTGTCTTCACACTATTAACTTTCTCATTTTATTTTAGTTTTTGACATGTCGTAAGTAATACTCAGTATAATAGTGTGAAGCCGGTTGAAGTGATATAATGAATCAATTGTAATTGTGTCTAAAAAGATACATTTACATCAAATCTGTTTAATAAAAAGTGCCTGTGGGACTTTTTCTAAGCTCTCAAATTTTAGCAAAAAAAAATTAATAAAATTTTTTTTGAATTTCTTTAAACATAGAATTTATAAAAATGAAAAAAATTCATTTTTTTGTAAACTTTTTTTTATGAATGGATTGTCAAAGGTTGGCAACATCTAACAAAATTTTTTAACATAGAAAGATTACGGCAAATGATTTTTCCATAATGGTTATGATGTTTAAACAAGAATGATAAAAACAAGATTACGCATTGCGCATTTTCCTCTCTGTCACAAAAGGCAGATAAATATACAAACTACATGTTAAAATTGTAAATTTCATAGAGATTGTTTAAAAAAGTAAATACAAAAGTGATAAAAGTTTTATATATTAAACAATTGGAAATCTAAAGTGTTATTATTTATCATAATGTGTAAAAGCAAGCACTTTTCAACCAAATAACAACGAAGGCTTGCTTATTACCAAAGGTCTTTTACAAATGAAATTGGCTAAAAATATAATTTTTCCTTAGAGCCCGTATGAATTTTTTAATAAGAGACCTTAATCATGAACTCTCTAAATTTTCCAAGCAAAGAAAACGCAAAATTGAAAACAAAATCAATAATAAAATTTTTACTGTAAAAATGTAAAAAATGTGGTTTAATTTAAAAAAAAAATATTTCTATAACAAAAATATTTAAACACTGGGTGCCTTTTTTATAAAATTAGCTTAAAAACGGTTATTTTTCATATGCCTGCCTCACTTCTTACACCGGAATTTTTTGTAAATACCTTTTAACACAACGAATAAATTTTACTTGAACTTTTTATGAAAATACTTATAAATGAATAAATTAAAAATGTTCATGTAAATTTCATTAAAAAAGGATTTTTTTAGTAATTTCCACTTTTATTTTCTTTAACTCATACAAACCACACTATTTGTTAACGTTTTGCTTCTGTTCTTAATGAGAGCGCGCCTTTTGTGACGTAGATATGCAGAGAGAAAGATTTTTTTACAACCGGAATGCGTAATCTTGTTTTTATAATTCTTGATGTTTAACAATACTATCTCACGTCAAGAAAAATGCTAAGTTTTGTGCTCTCAACTTTTGACCCTCAATAATGTTGATTTCTTAACAATTCTCCTTAGAAAGAGAATTTTTCAGTTATTCTTTTATAAAAACAGGGAACTTGTAGACATTTTCAATAAAACATATGTACATACATACATATGTAATTAAATGGAAATATTATTTTCAAATTTAAAAACCTTAATTTCCTAAATTCCCAACTTAAGAATTTCGAAAATAATTTTAATCGCATACCAGATTTATTGCTTAAAATGTCCTCATCTTTTGCTGATGGCTGCTCTGAAGTAACATTTGATTCCCTCGTTTCCAATATTGCATTTATGGTTTCGATATTTTTTTGTTTATCATTCTTTTCCGCTTCTTTTGTGAAATAAAAATATACAATTTAAAACAAAAAATCAAATCCATATTTCATAGGCGTTTCTTACCCAACAATATCTCTAAACTACGAATTTTCGCTAATAAGCCTTGAATTTCTTGATTTACACAATAGTTATCATCAGTATTGCCAGTCTCATCATTTTCAGCTTTTTCATGATTTTTAGTATGTTCGACTGTGTTAGTAATGTAATTGTAACTGGTATTATAGTTATCCTTGGAAGTAGAATTTCGTTCATCATCATTACTGCTTGTTGTTTCAACGTTCTCCATCTTATTTGCCTTTTTATTTTTTTCATACTTTTTAAAGCTTTCACGTTTTGGTCTTTCTTCTTTGCTTTTAATACTGCTACTCAAGTAAGAAATTCTTTTCGAGTTTCTTGTTTCAAACTCTTGTTTCTGTTTTACAGATTTGTCTCTATTACAACATGAACAGGGCTTTTGTTTGCTGCCCCTTCGTCTTTCCTTTCTTTTTGGAAAAGATGACTGAAGCTCTGGAGTTGCCGTGTTTAGATCATAATATTGAACATGCATATACGATTTAATTTTTTTCAGAGGAAACTTTTCATATTGCCTTGAATCTCTAGCCCTTGCGGGATGTTGGAAGGGCCATTCACAAATATCGTTTTCATCAATAAGTTTGTTTCTAGGAGAGTAGGAGCAATCACAACTGCTATAACTTTCTGCTGGAGAACGATATCTGTTCCTATATTCCGATTCGGTTTCAGGATTTAAATCATCTGCATCTGCATTATTAAAATCTTCAGTGCCAACTTCTAAATCTGACTTAGAATCCATGAATTTTGGTTTTTCATATTCTTTATATCTATCGGTAACCAGCATTGTTTCACTATGTGCTGACTTTAGTGATTCTCTCTTACTCTCATCAATATATGATTGGCTTAAATTTGATTCTCTTTCCTTAGGTTCACTGCCAAATGGTGAAGGGAATGGGAATTTGCCAAAGCTCTGCAACAAGAAGCGCAGCTTTTGAATACCTTCTTTATTGTACTGATAAAATTCCATTTTCTTTAAACGTTCAAACCAATCAAATAATTTCTCAAACTTTTCATAGTTTATGGGAAATATTATACTTAGGGCACTGACTGATGACACCAAGCAAATATCGGCAATAGACAGCTAAAAAATTGTTTCAGTTAAAAAGCACAAATATGAGAAACATGTTGAAAAAAAAAACAAAAAACCAAACATCTTCAAACTTACACTATTTCCCACCATGAAGAGGTGATTTTTTAAAAACTCATTCAGAGATGTGTAGACTTTTAAAATTTCATTTTTATGATAATCCATATTGAAGTTTGGATAATGAGCCAAAAAGATGTCGCCCTATAAAAGTTCATACAAATGTTTTTAGAAAAATTATAATCAAGTTAATAAATTTATTTCGTTAAAAAATATTTTGAAGTTTTTTTTTAATTTCTAAAATATTCTAAATGACTATTTATGTATATTTAGTTTTAAAACGAACTTATTTAGTTATTTAACGTTATCGAGTTTGAGTTTAATTACACTTTTTGTACTTTTAAATACAAAACTTCAATAATCTGACATCAGAAATCTCGAAATTATATTCAATCGGATTAATAGTGCCTTGTAGCACCGGCGTAGTTAGGTCATATTCTTGGGGGAGGGATCTATATCACCTTAATCCATTTTAATTTTCATTGCTAGTTAGAAATAGGCCAAAAATAATTATCGAAAAAACTGCTGGTCGAGATCTAGACCGCTAGGATAATTAGAGCTAATAATTTTCTAAATGATGTGTTATTTTAGATATGAAATATAGTAAAATGAGAAGGTTTATTTACCATTTATTTTATTATATTTCATATCATAAAATAAATGGTAAATATGAAGTATAATAAAATAAATGGTAAATAAACCTTCTCATGAAAACGTGTAAGTTGAGATAATTAAATATAAGAGCTAAAGCTACAGGTGAATCAAAAGATTAAGGAATTAAGTTATTATTTTTATCTATTTACATTTATTGAATGTTTAAAAACGGTAAATAAAACAAAATTACTTCAAATTTTTATGATAGGCCTTGAAGCAATTACCCATATGTAAATCTATGTTATAATTAGCACAAATGTAGGAAGTATACTTCTTTTTTGTATCAATGGTGTTAAAAATCGTCGTTACTTTCATTTTCTTAATTAGACTAAGTAAATGTAATGTTTTTACCAGTTCAACGGATAACAATACAGTTTTTATTAAAAGGTTCTTAAAATCAATATGACTCATAGGCTTCTGTTTGGTTTTTTAGCAATCATGCAATGCCATTTCCATGCATTGACACTAGGGCTGTCCAAGCAGGTACCTCCACCCTTTGCCTTTGATTCTAATCCGATTATCAGTGACAGCATTAACATGCAAGTCAACTGTGCCCATATACGTATTGTAGTTAATAATACGGTTGGATTAGGGTTTAGTAAATACAGTCAACATTACGTTTGATATGTTAAACAACATTGGGCGTTCAAGTGCAATTAAAATATCTAAGAATACAAAACTAAGAATTTTCAATTTAAATGTAAAATTGGTTTTGTACTACGAATGCGAGACTTAGAAGAAAACAAGAAACATCAACAAATAATTACAGACATTTACAAATATCCTGATTATATGGTGGCCAATTAGAATTAATAATACGGACCTGTGGTTAAGAGCAAATCAAAATCCAGTGCATCACGAAATTAAACGTCGAAAATGGCGATGGATTGGTCATGCACTTAGAAGACCAAGCAAAAATATTGCAAATCAAACGCTTACTTGAGACCCCCAAGGTATTCGACGCCCCGGTGCATCCGCAAATATTTGGCGAAGAACTTTGCATGCCGCAAATAATAGTTGGAATGATGTAAGCCGTGAAGCAAATAATAGAGGGTGAGAAGGATGATAGAAGAAGAAGGGGGCAGTAACCCGTTTTTGTTTTGTTTTATGTCAACATCAGCATTTCTTATCTGATACATTTGATCATAAACCAAGGCAAAGCAGGTGCAACCAAAGAAAAATTATTGAAATAAGCAAGATGCTGTCTAGGATAACCACAAACCGATACTCATAACCACGCTAGCACCTAGGCGAAGTTGTTTATCATATGTATCTGATGCTCCAGCATATAGTAGGAGTTGAAACAGATACATATAAACACAAAGATTTGTATTTGAAGCCAGTTGCTTTCGCGATAAACATCTTGTAGTTACGACGAACAAAATATATTACTATTTGCTTATCAATCAAAGATTTGTTTAAAAACACCAAACTGCATAAGTCGAGCAAACAGTGATCTAACCATACCGAATTTGTCATTTTGGTCGTTATGTCTAAAGTGGAAGTTTCATATCAATTTTTTTTTATTTTTTTTTTTTTTTGAAATAGCAAAATAGTTAACGTATAAGAACATTTGATTTTGCCTTCTTATTTCTTAACAAAATACAATTTGGCCAACCAAGTAACAAAAAATAACCATTTAATTTAAGGAAAATCGACAATAAGATATGGGAATATTTGCTTTGCCTGTGCCCGAGCTAATGTAATAAATAGAAGGTCCATTATAAACCGATATATACAAAATTCGTGTACCTAATACATACATATGTACATATTATATCTACTGAAACATATACATACATATATATATATAGATGAATTTCGAATGAGTTTTTTTTTTGTAAAGTTTTGAATTTTAAAATCTTACCAACAATTGACTTAAGCAACGATTTAGAATACAGTTCTCATAGAAAAATAAACTTATTAATTGCAGCCTCGATGTATAATCAGATGGACATAATGCATTTGCAAAATGTAAAGGGGGATATTTTTGGCATAAGTAAATCAAAATTGATTGACCGTTGCACAAAGTTAAGTTGCCATCAACCAGAGATGGTAGCATAAAAAAAGAATTTATCTAAAAAAATAAATTTACGCAACATTAATACAACAAAAATTGTTTGAATACAAAGAAATAAGAATCATACCCATACATAGGTGTCATTGAAATTAGCATCGTTAATTGAATCTGTAGGGCGAAGTTCCACATCTATTTTTAGCATCTTGACGAGCATATGACAACTGCGAGCTTGAGAATTGAGAGCATCAAAATGAAGCACTGGCTTCTCTGCAAAACTATATGGATATTCATAACTCATAATTTTGCGAATTAAAATCTATTTTTTTTTTCGTTTTATTTATTTTTTTTTTGCGTTATAAAAATTAAGTATAGAGAATTAAATTTTTAAAATTTGCTTAGTCCAAAAAGAAAAATTGTAATTAAGGTGAAATATTTTTTGACAAATAAAAATTGAAGAACAGTATTGAATATTGAAGTAGGGCTGTATTTTTTTTTTTTTTTAATACACATGACATGATATTAGAATTTTTTGTAAAAACTTAAATGTTTTAAATGGAAACGCTTACATACATGGTTATGTTAAGATACAAAATTTTATATAAACAAATATCTTTGTTTTTTTTTATAAAAAATAATAAAATTAATTTATTAATGATAATAATAATATGTGATAAATGACAGGAGAATAAATATCGTCAATTGTAAATATGGTTCTGTCTCACCTCAACATTAATTATATGAGAGAGCAACTTCCAGTTGCTATTTCTACAATATTGTAGCTTAAATAGATGAAATTAACATTCAATAACAGTAGTAACGATGAGAAAAAGAGTGCTGACGATGAAATCGTAGCTGGTTTCAAAAATGCACTCCACTCGGCTAGTGTCGGCAAAAATTTACTTTTCAAATTATTATTCATTAATTATCACAAATAAAAAAAATTTAATTTCTTTGAAAATTTAAAAATGAACTTGAGCCAGAAAAAAACTAAAATTAATTGTCTTAAAACAAATAAGTTCGTAATAATAAAAACATTTATTAAAAAAAAATTATATTAAAAAAAAAATTCATTAATAAATTTATAATAAATAAGTTAAATAAATAATAAATATATGACTATTATAATAATATTAAGTTAAAACGTTACATAAGGTCTCCACGTGAGATGAAATGTGATATGGGCATTTCCACAGAAATGTCAACCGCAGCCAAAAAATTTAAAGTCTATAAAAAATATGTTATTTTAACACATTTTTTAGGGAATCTATCATATTTAACTAATGTAAACAAATCTAACACTTATTCATAGCTCATTTGGATATATTCGAATGCAAAGTCGAACAAGTGCAAAAGTTCTGTTTTAAACATTTTTATTGCATGTTTTGTTTTGATTAATAATCTCAATGAGAGGCATTTTGAATTGACATTTGTTTTTTTAAATCTCGGTTTACATTTAAAGAACATAAGAAAAAATATTAAAGGAACGATACGATTCCCAATTACGGTAAATTTTTTCATTGGCCCATATTATATGTGAGAAAACATCGGTAGAGTAATGGAACAACATTTTTCATATTTACCTTCATATCATACTATAGGAACACTTATAACATGAAATTTCACAATTTACAGACTGACACAGAGTAAAGATGTTTTTTATTTCGAGTATTCATTTAAACTAACAAATAAGTATAAAAAGAAATAAATTTTTAAGTAAAATATTTTTTTTCATATAATTTAGAAAGTTTACATACACAAACACAAATACATTTCACTGTATGTGTGTGTGTTTTATTTGATAATTCATTTAATAGAATAGTTTTGATAAGATTTCTCATGAAAACCTAATACTAATACTAATTTGGAGTCCACACGTGAAGTACTAATCCCTGCATCAAAATTGACGTTTGCTGATACATATGGAAATTTTATATCTCATCCCACGTGGAGACTTTATGTTATATTACATACTTATATAACCATAAACATTATGTTAAGCGTAAACGGTGTACAAATGTTATATTCTACAATCGTCGTCATGTAGTCAGCTACTTAATTATAATGAATAAATTGAATTATTTAAAACCTTGTTAAGCAGTGTAGCTGTGATATCTTAAAAAAATCGTTCCTATATTAACATATTTTTATACCCTTCACCAGAGGTGACAAGAGTGTATATAAGTTTGTCATTGCGTTTGTAATTTCTACAATATTAATTTGCGACCCCATAAAGTATATATATTCTGAATAAGCCAAAAAAGACGACTACCGTCTGTTGAAATCAAGTTTTCTCATCCCCCCGATGTTGTACGGACGCGTTATTGGTATCAAACAATCAGAAATTAGGCATGCTTTGAGAAATTAAAAAAAAATTCGAGATATAAGAAAAAAAAAATTTTTTTTCGAGATTTGGCACAGCCAAATATAGCGCTCTTACTTGTTTTATTTTAAAAGATTATAGTCGGTAGTCTGCTTTCGTCTTGGTGTATCGTGCAAAATAGCTTTTTGTCACTGTTGTAGAGCTACTTGTTTTATAGATCTTATGATTAGCCATTTATGTTAAGTTTTACATTTAACTTACGCGATGCAATTTGTCATCAAATTGTTTGCATTGCATGTAGAGGTGTAAAGAGATGCTTGCTTTTTGGCACCAATTGTCAACAAGCAAAACTTTTATGCAACTAATTTTAAACCTAAATTTGTTGTAGTAACAAAAACGAACAGAGCGAATGGGTATACAAATGCATTTGGTTTAAAATAACAACTGCAGAAATAAAAATTTGCTTGTGTGGACAGTGACTAAATAAATTTGGCCGCAAAATATTTTACTAACTGGATCTGGCCGAAAGTTAACGATTCACAAAAGAGGAAGATTATGTCCATCTCTAATAACATTCTTTAAACGCTGCAATACAACATATACATTTAAATACCAATTACATATGCATGTTGAAAGTAGCAACAATATTTGTATTTTTTTTTTTTTCAATATCAAATAAACCATCATACAAACCATGAAGTAAACCATTTAAATAAACTTAAATTTTTAAACACATACAAAACATTAATTTATATTATTAATTTCCGTTACTCCTCCACTACTTCCTTCCTCTTCTCGGGTGGGAAATTTAAATTTACCATATTCCTCCATAATCTCCTTCAATTCATGCAAACCTTTTTGATTAATTTCATATTCTGGCATCGATTTCATCACATTTAACCATGCTGATAAAAAAGGCCATTGTGCGGTGGTAATGGGAAACATGAGATCAACCGTACTCAATGTGGTTATAGCAGAAATATCCGCGATTGTCAACTAATAAATGAAACATGAGATCAATTTTAATTTGTTTTTTGTTTTTGTGTGTGTGTGTTTTGGTTTGTTGGTTATTTGCATAATGGGAATTTACATTGAAATAAAAAAGTTATTTTAATATGTACATATCGCACACCCAGTTCAAAAGTGACACAACTCAAAATTTTTAATTTTTCAGAAATCGAAATAAACTGTTTTTGACGTAAATAAAAATAGTTAAAAACAAAAACTTTGGGCCATTGACTTCGAATTAAAACTATTTAGCACTTAGCGTAGGGATCTATTACCATTTTATTTTCTGACACAACTAAAAATAAGTCACTTTTACGAATTGCAACTTTATACCAATTGAAACATAAAGAAAGACATAACTGTTTTTTAGCAACAATTAACAACAACAAAATACACTAATATTTTTCTTATAGATAAACAAGTGTATTGTGCAGTTTAAGTAGTTTAAGCATATAAAAGCGAAAAATGAAAATCTTGAGTTGTGTCACTTTTGAACTGGGTGTGCGATATGTATTTATGTATGTATGTACTTACATAATCAGTAGCAAAATATTTATGTTTCTTTAATTGTACTTCACACACATCGTAGATTTCGTGCATTTTACCCTTGTAATAGTTTAAATTGATGTTGGCATATGTTTTTCGAACAATATCCGACTAAAAAAGAAAAGTTAAAAACAATTTGTAGGCACTTGGTTTTTTTAAAAAAACTTAATTTCTCCAACAATTTTTTAACATTTTCAAAGCGAGTTTTCTATTTAAAAAAGCATTTTAGGAGATTATGTATTTAAAGACAATTATTTATAAAAAAAATAATTTTGCAACCTTTTTTCTATCTTCATTACTTATTAAAAGAAAAAAGTTTTGAAATAAATTTTCGTTAATAGGAAAATTTAATTAAATTATATATTTATTAAAATTTCTCAATAATTTCTGTATAAAAAACAATTTTTTTAAACTTATGTATATATCTCATTTCCAATATTTAATTTTTATTTTTTTATTTTACTTATAATTATAAATTATAAGATTAAACTTTAAAGAAAATCAAGAGGTAGGCCTCCAGCTTAAATTAAAGCTTTTCTCTATTTGTAGAGAATTTTTGATTTTCGATCTTTTTACAAAAAAAAAACACATATTAAGTTTATCGACATTTTTCTATTACTGAAAAAGTTTCGATAAATTTAGTTCATAATTTTTTTTTAATTTTAAATCAAATAAAAAAATGATAAAAAAAACAAAAATTTGCAAAAAAAAAATGTAATTAAAATTTTAATTATATTTTTTAAAAAAAAATATTTGTCTTTTTATAAAACATTTTCTATTTATTTTGTAGAAAACATTTTTTTTTTTTTTTTT
>NDXZ01013056.1:0-11627 GCA_003055125.1 Paykullia maculata
GGACAATAGGACTACCTTGTGTAGTTATACCATGATTTAAATCAAATCAACATGAGGGTAAAGTCAAATAATTTAAAACTGTTTTTCTAAAAAATAAGCTTTGCAAGAAAAAAATTTATTAAACTAAAAAAGTTTCTAAATGTCGAAAATCTTAGCTGCTGGCTGTGAAGCAGGTTACTTTTCGAAATTATTTCACATCCCATATAAAAATGTGCAGATTTGTTCGGTCAATTTAAACACAAAACTGTCGTCACGTTCCTGCAAAAGTGGCGTGAGCAGCAAGAAGACTTATAATACTCCACATCCACCGAAAGATCCCCCAGAAAATTACAATCCATCTTGTGTAGAACATGAAGCTCTAGAGGCGCCAGATTTTATACCTGCAGCAGTTTTTCGTCCTTTTACTTCCAACAGTGAGAAACTGGGACCTGGGGCCGACAAAAGAGGTTGTTACAAAAATTCTGAGTATTATTCTTATCATCGTTATTCTTTTGTTGCCCTTCAGCGAGCTTGTTTAGAGATTCGCGAACAGCGCAAAACAGGTGGGGAAGTACGTTGCTTATATAAGGAAGAAGACACTGATAAGGACGACTGTAATAAAAGCAGTTGTAGTGATAAGGACGATAAATGAATAAGAAAATTTCTAACAAAACGTATGTATATACATATACATATATACATATGTATGCACATAGTACATACATACATACATACATACATAAGTATAAGTATGTACCTTTGTTATCTATTATATTATTTTTGTACTTTTGTTTTTAAATTGTATTAATATCCTTCATAAATATTTTCCTATGAAAAATAGCAGAAAACATTTTTTTTCTATTGTGAAGCGAAAATTCAGCGATAAACCTTAAATATCAGAAAATACCAAGCCATTTCGATGGTAAATGTCAACAGTTTCAAACTTGCGTAAATATTATGTTATATCCTTTAAATATCACAATATATACATATACATATCGTTATCTGAAATCCAAAATGCCGTAACAACCAAAAAATTCAAAATAGACTTTTTAATTGATTACGATATAATTAACCAAAATACATATATATATATATATATATTGATTCCTTTGGTTCCAAATTGGAACAAAGGGACCAAAATACATAATACTAATATATGTTGAAAAATACGGGGCTCAATGTTTCTATAATTTTTCCCCTTTTGTAAATCCTAAAAATATATACAATATTGAAAAAGAACATAAACAAATAATTAGAAAAATATTTGATATGAACTTATTGGATTAACAAATTCTCTTTACTTCTTTTGATTTTTTGCTAGGGATTTGACTCTGTCCCATGTTATTCCATGATATTTTTAATTCTTTTTTATCGACTTTGGCCACTTCCATTTCCTACTTAAGCAAATGTTGTAATTTAAAACTATTTGCTTAAATGTCGTTCTTACTATTTAATGTATGTTTGTGTTTGTATGTGTGTAGCTCGCAATTTGTATATGTTAATAAGTTAAACAAAAAGAACAATATTTGCTTAAAATTAAATTTTGTTTATCATTTAAGGTGCATTGTTCCAAATCTAACGAAACATTCTTAAAATTTCGAAGTAATAAAATTTTTGTTTTAACCCTCCAACATATTTACTTTTTGAGCGCCATCTACAGTAGAGTAAAATGATAAACCTCTGTTATTTATTTCGTATGATTTAAGTCTTAGCTTAAAGTAAGTGTAGAGATTATGTCTTGGCTAAATGTTACTTGTGAATTATCCGATATATGAATGTACAATAGGAAACTTTATAATTGACAACACTGTCAAAAGTAACAATTATTATTTTCTTATCTGCACAGGTACGTATATATACAAATGTATGTATGTAGGTAAGCATTCTTGTATGAATAAACGAATGTATGTATGCGTATACTTGCATACATACATATAAATTATATAGTATTTCATTAAAAATACACAATGAAATTATTCAAAAATTAAAAAAATTATTTGTGGCAACTTTTCGTTCAATATACAATACATACATAAGAAACATAAGAACGTCATAACTCCAAAACAAACTAGTTTAGCAGAAAATACAACTCAGTGGAAATATTAAAAGGTTTTCTTCTATCAAGAAGTAAGTTTACACGCGATTTGCATTAATTTTTTACACAATATAAAGCATGATATAGTGAACAATTCTGCATCATTAACTCCATAATTTCATTTTTTGAGTTATAACGTTCTTGTAGTAGATGAGCGATGTGTATTTGTATATTCAACTGTTTTAGGAGAGTGCAGTTAGTTAATTGTATAGCAGCTAGGACTGATTATTAACCAATATAAAAAAGTTGGCTAAAATGTCTGTGTTTACAAATTCATATACATATGTACATACATACATACATACATATGTATGTAAGGAAATATTTTATCGATTTAAATATTTAAAGCGGTTTTGCTTTTTAACGATTAGGTGATTTCCAGGAGTGGCCTGAATTCGAGACTAAAATAAATTCCTATAAAACGTATTTGTAGTGAATTTTGTAGCGAGAGGCCATAAATAAAGTTTTAAATAAAAAAAAATTTTTTTTTTGAAACGATCATTATAATCTGATTATCTAAGTTGGTATTGGGTGAAAAAACTAATACTTATTTCCGAAATTAAATATATTTTACAAGCATCTGGTCGTTTCGTTAATGGCTTTGTGTATTTAGTAATTTATACATATGTATGTTAGCTTAGGTTCTGAACAGTAGTAGAATGTTTGTTTAACAATTAGTTTCGAAATTCTTTGTTTTTTAAAAAGAATGGGAATTTATTTTATGTAAAGAAAAGTTAAAAAAATTATTTAACAAAATAACTTACATACAGACATATGAACAAACAAAATTAAAACCGTCGCTAAAATGTACTAACATTTTGGTCATTATTAGTAAAATATTGCAATCTTTTGAAACTATGACTTACAATTTTATACTCAAAATATAACCAACAGCTATTCAGGGGATTCATACATATTCATACATATGTATCTTCGTAATATATTTATGAAGAAAATAAGGATTTCGCCTTTGTTTGAATTTAAATTAAAAAATCTCAATTTTCACTACCTATTTTTGGATTCACCGGATGTAAAAAGCTGCCTTATTACCTCTTCAATTTCCAATCTACATCAATACATGAAACGTATTTCCTTAGGTAAACGATTTGTTTCAAAACATACATGCATGCATAAATACATACATACAAACATACATACATACATATATAAAAATGTACATAAAAATATTTTACGCTACAAAATAAGTACAAAAAGTGAAATCACCGTAGTGAAGTGAAACAAAATACTGCTTAGAGCATATGAAAACGACTGAATTCAATTAAAAATCAATTGAATTATTAATAAAATTAAAGTATTTTTATAACGGAAATCGAGGTGTATTTCTGTGTAAACAATTTTTTATTTAGTTTTATTTTTTTTAACAATTCAGGGACACATTTGATGTATGCCAATGAAATACATGCAGGGGCAGGCATCATATCATCATCATACATCCGACTACAACACAATTGTTGTGAAAAAATTTAAATTCTCCCAGTCAGATTGTGATGTAAAAAAAATCGATCGGTAGGTTGGTGGTAGATATCGATTGGTGTTTAAATTTTGAATGTTCTCTAGTGACTTAGTTTTTTGTTCTGTAAGTTTTTTTTATGTACTTAATAGATAAAAAAATAACTGTGTATGTATTTTAATAAATAACTGTTTATTGTAATAAACACAATTTGTTGCAGAGTAAAATAGATTTTATTTTTGCATTAAAAATAAACATTAACAGACAATGCTAACTGATACTCACGTAAGAAGGTTGTTTTGTTTGTGAAATAATTTCACGTTCTTAAACATTTGTTATACTTCATTAACTTTAAGCGAATTTGCCATAAATCCTCCTGGATACTCGAACGTTAGTCAAGAGGATATTAAAAAGTATGCAATTAAATACTTACATATATACTTTCAAATAAATATTTATTTATTTAGTGTTTGCACAATTTCTTCTTGGTTAATATGTTCAAGTCTAAATACAACCATTAAATATGGTCATAACAATTGCATGCCTTTGGTTTCTTGGTTGGTTGTTTGGTTGGTTCAATGACCCAAAATAGCACATCTCAATTGCGGCAGAAGATTTGGCAAAAACAAAACCCAAGAATTTTTCAATTTAAAGACATAAAAAATAAAGTTGTTAAAGGGAGATAGAACTGTTCTTGAAAAACAAAAACACAGTGGCTTAAAGAGATTTTTGTTAGAAGTACGAAATGTTTATTTTCTAAAACAATTTTAATTTTACACAGCGTTTTCTTTAACATTTCTTTTTGGTAACAAAATTCCCTTTTGTTCTTATAACCTCAAAGTTTTTAATCATTTGTTTTTAAATAAACTAGTAGTCGCCTAATGGTCGAGAGTCGACCGTAATTTTAAATGTACCAAATTAAGTATCCCTGCTTTGAATTATTTTTCTTATTTCTGTCAACTCATTGTGTGTTTCGCGTATGGATTGGTCAAATTTTTTATTGTTTATAACTCTCAAAGTATTAGTTTAAATAATAAATATATATGTATATGTTTGTATATATTATGCACTGCTGTACTATAAGGAAGTCATGTATTTTCACTGTGCAACATTTCTAATACTTTTAAGTAAAAAATTACTTTGCTAATATTTGCACACTTATTTTATACAGATAAATAGCATAAAGAAAGAGTCAAGAATGTGTTAGATAAAACTGAAACGATGACATGAAAATATGCAACAAGTTGCAGTAGTAACTGCATTAGCACTTGCGCAGTTGTGTGGTGGTACTTTCAAAATATTTCAGTTAACTTTCTTTGCCACTTCTATGTTATTGTCTATATCTACATGTCATTTGTAAAATTGTCTCCATCTGTTTCTCTTTTCTCTTTTCGGTTTGCTGCTGTTGTATATCTGATCTTAACAAAAACTGACCTTTTTTCTCTATTAAATTCCTGAGTTGGATTTACACAAACTAAAAAAGCAAAAACAACAACAACATAATGATATTATGCATTACAAACATTATTACTGTATTTATAAAATTACACTTTTTTATGCAACAATACAGACATAATCAAATATACATACATTCATAGAATATATTTGTTTGTATAGAAAAAAGTTCATATACAATTTGTTGCAAATTAATGCATTAAAGTTTTGAAACAAGATTCAATCCGAAATTACAACAAAAAAAGTTAGAGACAAAGGAAAATAAATGGCGGTAAGAATAATATATAAAAAAAGCAAAATTATAAAAAATAAAACAAAGAAAAGCAACAGCTTAAAACAAAATGCCCAAGTTAATGTTAAAAAGATTTTCTTTCGCAGGTGCATGATGATGATAAGATGTTCAGTTGCTTCATGCTGCCTGCCTGTTTGACTCTTGTGTGCGAGTGCTTCGAACAGCAAGTGTGAACAGTATTCCGATGACCGTGCAAGAAAGAATCATTCATAGAGAGTTAAATTTTTTCACACCGTTTTTGCCGCCAAACATCTGTGCGGCTGCTGTTACAGAGTTTGACTTCTAGCTGGGCACACACATTGCAACAGTTGAATTTGTTTTTAGCGGGATTTGTTTTTGTTCGCTATTCTACTGGGAAATGAGTATGAATAACAAATTATTTAGTGATTTTATTATTAATAATTTAGCGAAATACACTTTTGTATAATAAATAAAGCGACTAAAACATTCAGCAAAATAGTTATAATTACAGTCAAACTATGTAAGGGATAAATATGTGGAAGTGTAAACACTCTCGCGCCCAATCTGGTAAATGATGTGGAAGGAATTTTGAATAAAAAATATATTAACGTTCATATTTAGAGCTGTGTATGTAAAGATTTTATAGGTTCAACGACTTGGGTTAACACATAGATAGAAAGTTTTATTTGTGTTTAAAATGTTAACGAAAGTTAGCTTTCAAATCGGGAGGATTTGTTAACGAAAAATTTTATTTTATTACAGATTTTTGCTTGAATCCAAATAAAAGTTAGTTTATTAATGGTATGTGCTTCCATAAAATCAAAAATATATATTTGAAAACGTCAAAGGAGGCTGTAAAAAATACAACAAATCTTTAACATATAGTTCTTTGAATCATTAATCAATGTGGTTTTATAACAACCTTTTATTTTATTATTAAGAACCACTTTTTAAGAATACCGATCAGCTTTACATACTATTTGTCTGCCCATGTGAACCCTCTAACCAAGGAACTGGTCACAATGTTGAATTCATTTTGTCAAAGTTTGCTACACGTCACTATTCTCTTATCCATCACTAAAAAAAATATATGCTGGGTATATATTTATTTTGACATTCCGTTTGTAACACATTGAAATATTTGTTAAGAACTGCATAAATATATGTATGTATATACATATACATATATGTATATATTTTTAATTCTCATACAAATTTTAAGAAAGATCTAGCAAAGTTCGTCCGAAAGTTTGGGTAAAATGTTTTTTATACATCAAAAAGTTTTGTATTGAAAATGGGCGAACTCGGCCATTTATTTGTAATCGAATAAAACACGAAAGCATGTGATGTAGGATAACCAAATACTAAAGAAAAATTTTTTGCAAACATATATAAATTCAACTCAAAGTTAGTTAACAGATTAATTAAAAAAAAGTTATAAAAACTATAAGAATTTTGGATGTCGAAACTTTACATATATGGCCTTATAGCCTTCTTCTTATATAAAGCGTATGAGCCGAAAATATGTGTTACGCACCCTTCTACCTATACCTATATCTTCAAAATTGGCATTCTGTAACATTAATTTTGTTAATTGTTATTTTTTCTCTCTTAAAATATGCTCGTACTTTGTACGTTAACAGAAAAATATGGATAATAACTATGGTTTACTAAGATTTTATTTATTATCTCTGCAAAACATGTACCTGTTCTATTAACAATTCACCTTCTTCCGCAATAACTGGTCATAACTTTATTTAGTCACAACCACAAAAGAAATCAAATTTATAATTTTAAAAAAATATCAAATAATTACAATCAGTCAACTGAAGCAAAGAAACCGCTAAAGGAAAATTTTCCATAAAAAGACTATAACGAGTTAAAAATCAATCATACATTGTTAAGTGCCCCAAACAAACGTTTTAAAAATTAAATTTTTAAATTTATTACATGAAAAAATGGTGCGTTTGGCACTAACGTGTTGCTGTATTTTGATGTTATTCTTAACATGGTATCCTGGACAAGTTGCGGCTACAGCAGTAGCGATACAAGCAAAATTAACTCAGCACAACATTGAGGATATTAAAAGACAACCATATGCGGTTAAGTCATATGGAGAAGAGGATCTAGTTGTAGCCGAATCAAAGAAACACGAAGCAGAAGAGAAGGAGGAGAGTTACGAGTCCGAGTCTAGTGAGGAGAAAGAAAGTGAACACAAAGCTGATAAGGGAGAAAAAATTAAGAAGCACTACAAAAAAGAGAAAGAACATGGCAAAGGAGAAAAAGGACACCACGAAAAAGAAGGCAAAAAGGGTGAGGAAGGGGAGGAATATGGCCATGAAGAAAAGCATAAAAAAGAATTTGGTCATCATAAGAAACACAAAAAAGGAGAAAAGGGCGAGAGGGGCCACGAGTTTGAAGATCATGGTTCATACAAAAAAGGTCATTCCATCAAGGGCAAACACAACATTCATAAATTAGACGAAGATAAGAAGGAAAAAAAGTATTATGACGAAAAGGATGCAAAGGGAGTGGAGGAGAAGCATGGTGAATTTGAAGAGGGGAAAAAACAAAAAAAAGGAGTCAAACACAAAAAGTTGTCTCAAAAGAAATCAAATAATGAAGAAAACTACGGTAAAAAAAATCATGGACATAAAGGCCATAAAAAGAAGGGTCACAAAGGCCATAAAAACAAGCACGAGGAAAAAAAGAAATGGAGCAGCGAACATAAAAGCGGCAAAAAGATGGGCGAGGGCGAGAAAAAGAAATGGAAAAAATCAGAAAAAAGGAGCAATGAAGGAGAAGACCATGAGCATAATCATGATTGGTAAGAAGATATGAAATTGTTTATAAGGATATGATTTTTGCTATTAAAGAAATTATCTTCTATTTGAGATTTCAATATTGACAGAGTTTATTGTTTGTTATCAAAAAAAAACAACAAATAAATACGAAAGTAGTGACAATATTAAATATCAAATTTTTTTGTATGTCCTCAAGTAAAAAAAAGATCTTTGTTTTTCATTAATGGCTTGAACAATTAATTTATTTATTTAATATTTATATATATTTATTCCTTTTACTCCTATACGGAGCATAAGGCCGAAATTAAATATTTATAACAACACTAACAACAACAATAACAACACCTTTCAAGATTTCTTTTACCAAAAAAAAGATAATTCTGGACTTTGAAAAACAACATTAAATTAGATGATTACCTAAAAGTGGCAATAACTCTTTTGCAGTCATAAAATTGACCAACAATTGAGCGGGTTAAACATATAGGTTGGCTTTGAGCTTTGTCTCTTTATTAGCCGCTTTAAGCAAATATTTAACAATAAATCGTTAACAATTTAAACTCATCTACTATAAGAATTTCAAACATATCTATGGCAAACGACAGACAAGTCACTGTCACTTCTTATGTTTTTGTTGTTGTTTTATTTTTATGCAATTTTTAAGGCTCCAAAAGAGGAACTATGTATGTCTAAGCACAGAGCAGAACAGGATCAATATGTACTTTCATATTCTTGTTGTTAAAAAACTAAGAATTGTTTGAAATGAAAATTTTTCTTTTCATTTATGCGTCGTCGTCTATTGAATTTGTATAGAGCCGAAAAGCAATAAAGTCGTAGTACTCTAGGGAACAAACAATTTAGTTGGACATACATATGTACATACAAACCTACTTATTTAGATTGGGTTGTGGCTTTAAGTGTTGCTTAAGTTTAATTTTTGTTGTTTTTATTATATTTTTCCTCCAATTTCGGCCGCGGCTTTTCTTAAAAAAAATTGTTTGCAAGAGTATCAATTTCAATTTTTTTTTGTTATAAGTGGCAACTATTTGCTGCCACAAATTGTATAAACAACAGCAACAACTAGCTAATGCAACATTAACAACAACAAGAGCAATTGGATGCATTATATAAAGCCTTAGTAAATAGTGTAGACGTGTGCCTTAATATGTTTATTACAAATGTTTACCGTGTGGATACAAGTTGGTTTTATATTTAATATAGCAGATGTCCGTTTGAACGTATTTAATGGTTTTCTTTTTTGTGGGTTGTTCTATACTTATTATTTTTTATGTTAAATTGTTGTCAATTTATCATGGATTTATGCGGTATTCTGTAAAAATTTCTTTTGAAAACGTTTAATATCATTATGTAAGTAATATAAAACGTTTTAAAAAAATAATTACACCATTTTATATTACTGGTGGTCTTATTAAGACAAAAAAATATACAATTTTTTTGACAGAAATTTTAGCTTAATGTTAGTTTTGCTTGCAAAACATATTTTAATTTGAATATTTCATTATGCTTAATATACAAAGGTGCTCATAAAATCCTAAACGTTACAAAGTTTTGCCATTATTTCTTAAATTATTTCAGGAAATGTTTATCTTTCGAATTTTATACCAGAAGCAAGCCTTTGCACGTCTAAAACTCAATTAAATGAATGTCCTAACAAGGTTATTAAAAACAAGTTAGAGCGCTATATTTAGCTGTGCCATATCTTATATAACCTTCACTACGTGTATTTATGTACATATGTATTTAAATGTCCGAAAGGTATTTAAGGTCTTAGAAAAGTTAATTTTTTTATGATATTGATTTAAGTCTATATAGGTTTTTCGCACATATCTTTACTGACACACAAATATAATCATTTTTGTGTAAAAAAATGTTGCATATACAGGGTGTCTGGTTGCAGATTTATATTTTTAAACTTAAATAAAAACGAACTAATTGACACAAACTTTTGTTAAGAGCATTGAACGATAAAATGGAAATGCGGATTTTACCTTTTAAAGAGTATGTCATCCAGATGTCTTCCGTCGAGTTGAACACACTGTTCGCCTGGCCTCGAGAATTTTCGAAAAAAAAAATGGTTTAATTATCTCATGCGTGGATAAGGCACACCAAACAGTTACCCTGGGGAAATGCAATGGTTTTTGATGTTTTAATCGAGGGTTGCGGTTCTTTGAAGACCAGTAACGGCAGCTTTGCTTGTTAATATGGCCGTTTAAGTGAAAATGAGCACAATCGATAATTCCAACGGCGCCACGAATCGAATAGCAAGAATATCGGGAAAATTTATTTTTGTTTGATACCAGTAACGGGTCCGTACGACATCGGGGGGCTGAGAAAAGTTGATTTCAACAGGCGGAAGGGACGAACATGGCTAAATCGACTTCCCTATTTATAACGATTCAGAATGTATATACGTTATGGGGTCGCAAATGAATATTGTAGAAACTACAAACGGAATGACAAACTTATATATACCCTAGTTACCTGTGGTGAAGGGTGTAAATATCTTGTTTGTACGTTACGAAAATACCTGAAATTATTTGGTTGATATGAACTTCTACAAATTAAGCTTAACTGTCGTTCTATGGTTTTTTTATTCAAAGTTATGACAACAAATCTAAGTTTAAAAAAAATATGCAGAAATGATTTTAAAAAAAATTAGTACTTGTGATGTCCCAGACAAACAATCTGGCCTTTTAAAAAATTTGTTTTAACATAACCAAAACAGAAAAAGCTTTTTTTGTATGGAAATTTCGTTTAATAACCATATTAAACGAAATATATATTTTACATATACTTATGTATACATATTATGTCAACATTCATCCCCGTCTTGTTGGAACCACATGCCGTTCTCATCTGTTGTCATGTCGCGATATTGAGTAGCAGTTGCAGTAACTGCTTTATCGGCCTCATTTTTGAAGAAGTATGGCCCAATTTCGCGTCTGGTCTAAAACCCGCACCAAACAGTTGTGAGTGCATTTGTTTTTTTTTAACAATCACTTGCAGCATTTATAACGAGAAGGGTAAAAATAATAAATTTTAATTTATATTTTTTTAATCTCTCTTTGCTGACTAACGAAGCTTTTTTTAATAAATAAACAAGGGAAAATCACTTACATACATAAAATTCCTATTCCCAAAAGCATTGATCAAATGATCTTCTACTAATATGGCACACAATGGAAACACTATTTGAATGCATGCTAATGTGTCATTATTTCTCTTTTATCATTATAAACATTTTAACTTGCAACTAATTACGAATTATGCGCGCTAGATACACATTTCATAACTACATATTCTGTTTATGTAAAATCTTAAAATATTGAATCAATAATTTCTAATGATTGAGGAAAGCTGTTTTTTGTTGCTGTTTTTTTTAAACAACACGCATAACTTTAAGCGCAACATAAAACGGCATCATATTTTGTAAATAAATATTAAGTTAAATCTATATTCACTTAGACTCGCATACAAGTGCTTACTTCTTCACCAGTTAAACTGGGTACACGCAGAAAAAAAGCATGGTTGAGTATGGTCACGGTAATA
>NDXZ01013067.1:0-14180 GCA_003055125.1 Paykullia maculata
TTTTCATATGCTTCTCCTTTAAATCATTTTTTCTTTATAGCTTAGTGTTAATAATCACTTAAAATTGGGTAGAAACGATATAAATTTGTTAATTTTATTATATTTTGATGGCTGATTTTCTCCTCCATTTTTACTGTTTTGTTTACTATTTATTAAGAGTTACCAAGATATATTATAATCTCACAAATTTATAGGGAAATAGTTGGCAATAAATACTATTGTTAATTTTTGAATGATTCTATTAATATAAAAAGACATCAATTGTCTTTTTTATGTATATTTGAAAAAAAATATCATATTAATGCAAAATAATTTAAATGTACAATTATTTTTTTACCACAATCCTGTAAATTTGCATCAGTCTTTTTAGTAGGCAACACTAGTAGGCAGAAAGTAAAATGACAAAGAGGTAATTGTTATTTTACTTTCTGCAAAAGTCAAAAAATTTGTTTCTTTTAAATTTAGCTGTAATCTCAGTGGAAAGTAAAAAATATATGAATGTGTTAGTAAGAACATGTGAGTGTTTTGCAACTTTCAGGCATTTCATTTCATGTGTAAAGGGGATAAACGAAAATTTCAATTAAATACACGAGTTTCTTGAAAATTTCTTACATTTCTTCGTTCGCTTACACAGGAAAATGAAAGTTCATTTTAAAAATGAGCGAATTTTTTTTTTCACTTTTTTAGCCACCATTGTTTTGCAATTTTTTCATTGCTTCTCCTTTAAATCATTTTTTCTTTATAGTTTATCGTTATTATCCCATAAAATTGGGTATGGACGATATAAATTTATTAGCTTTATAGTATTTTGAAGGCTAATTTAACCCCCCATTTGCCTTGTTTTGTTTACTACCTATTTAGAGTTATCAGTATTATAATATACACAAATTTATAGAGCAATAGTTGGAAATAAATTTTATTGTTAATTTTTGTCTTTTTTATGTATATTTGAAAAAAAATATAATTCTTTTCATATTTTTTATAGAGGTATGGAACTTTAAAATGGAATAAAACAAAGATGAATTTTTTTAATTGACATGAAATTTACTTTATTCGGAAGATAATCTTCTGACATTATAATTTTAATATGACTTCTGGCATATAACTGCCACAGCTGGCTTGGACGTACTCTTATCTGGAGAACCAATTTTCGATGATTTTTTCAACGTTTGTGACCGTAAATCGGCAATAACACAGCAAATGTTGTCCTCCAAGTGGTCAATCGTTTTTGACTTACCGGCGTAGACTAGCGACAGCACATATTCCCGCAGAAAATAGTCTAGTGGCCTTAATTTTCACCATCCTGGAAGCCAAGTCAGCCCATAAAGCACACCAAGCAGTCAGTTTTTCTAGATATAACGGTGTAACAACATAATTTTTAGGGATTATCATTACTCCAAATATGGCAGTTTTGCTAATTGACGTATTCATTTAAACAAAATTGAGCTTCATCGCCAAACGAAATTCGCTTAAGAAAATCGGGATCAACGGCAATCTTGTTTTGGGCCCATTCACCACAATTTGGAAGCGTTGTTTAGGCATCAGTTTATTCATGTTGGAATGTCAAGCCAAACTAAACATAAATTACTTGGCAGCTCACAAAATGGCCGCCAGTTAAAAAGTGTTGCCAACTTAAAGTTTTATACCTCTATAAAAAACACCCTTTACAAAATAATGAAAATTTACAATTATTATTTTACATCAATCCTGTAAATTTATATCAGCTTTTGTAGTGGGCAACACTGTTTAAAAAAATTTTTTTATTGTAAATTAAGCTGAAATCTCAGTGGAAAGTAAATAAAATATAAGTATGTTAGTAAAAAACTGTGAGAATGCAGTTAAAAGAAAGTGATTAAGCTCAAACTGTATCCCTGTGCATTAATTTTTAAAAACTTCTTGGGAAAAACTAAATATTCATCTGGCATTGTGAACAAATTGCATCAGCATACATATTATATGGGCATTTAAATTTTTGCTAAAATTGAGTAGATAATATAGTTAATTAGCAGTGTTGCCAGAGACAGCAAAAAATATGCTAAATTGTTATTTAAAAAAAGCTAGAAAAGTCGTTAAAATATTGCATCAAGATTTAAAAATATTCAAGTATTTTTAGTACATGTGATTATTGTTAAGAATATTATAAAAAATCGAGTACGACACTAGACGAGTGTAATGCATTTCATCATCTATTTAACTCACAATTTTATATTATTAGCAATTGGTATTTCTCCCTTTTAACTAGTCAATACAAGAACGTGTTTAGGGACAAGGATAAATGACAGAAAGATCTTAACAGTTGGTAAATTTCGTTCTCGCTCTCCAAGAAAAAGTATTGAGTAGTTAAAAGGGAGAAATCCCAGTTGCTAATAATATAAAATTGTGAGTTAAATAGATGATATTTACATACAACAGCGTAGTACCGAGCAAAGAGTGCTGAAGATGAAACCGTAACTGGTTTCAAAAAGGCATTACACTCGGCTATTGTCGTACTCGATTTTTCATAATATCCTTAACAATAATCACATGAACTAAAAACCTGACAATATTAGTTAAAACATCTATATAAACTAATGTTTAACTAATTTTCAAATAGGAAATTTCAATGTTCAAGTATTTTAAACACAAATCTCACTTATTTTTATTTTAAAACACGACAGCTTTTAACTAGAATCATTTCCATATCATTAAGCAAAATTATCAGTTCAAAAACACCAAAAATTTGGGTTTTATCACTGAAAAGCCATTATGTTTAATTACAATTACTGCAAAGAGCTCTGTTTACGCTGAAGTCTTCTTTTGATTCTACCAGCAAAATTGCTACTGTTAATGGCTAGTACAACAGGGTTTTACCCAACTATTTGTGTTTTCTTAATGAAATAATTTGGGACCGGAGAATACGTCAAACTAAAAGTTTAAGGTTTCTTATTTTGGCGATTTAGACTGGCCGTCAAGTTCATCCGATTTAACCGTTTCAGATTTATTGTGCTCCTGTGTTCACAAAATTTATACTCTTAAAGCCCTCAAAGAGAATGTTATTTTATATTGCTTGTACCACCCATCGATGTAAGTTTTAGTCAGGGAAAGAAGAAATATCATTAATCGGCCTCCTTTGATCTTCAATTCATGCAGCCACTTGGTCGATATTATATTCTCAACATTTCTTTCTCAAATCACTCAAATTACAGAATTCTGCTTTTGTATTTTTTGACTTTACTTCATCCATAAAATATGCATATTTAATCAGCCAATAACACGAATACAAAATATTCCAACTGTTACAATTTTGTTTTAAATTCCTTCCGTTTTTATCCAAAGCATTTCTTGCATCCCTTCTTTTAAGCATATCCTTCCAGTTTAATAATTTTAAATTTTTCTATTCAACATCCTTTGTTAGACTTTGTATGTTTTCTTTTCTATATACACAAGTATGACACAATACACAACAAATCGTTCGACAAATTTATTTTAATTTGGCCATATGTCTTAGATAGTGGCAACCAGGAAAGAGCAATGCAATTGAAATAAACGAAAGACATAAGAAAATGTGGTGTATTGGAAATAAAAATTTAGAAGCTGTAAAAACAAAAACTATTGAAAGCTTTTTGCAGGTCATGCTTCGTTTAAATTTCATGTGATAAAAATTAGAAACTAATAATGAAAATACAAAAAATAAAACAAGAAAAGCTGAATACCTCGTAACCCCATATAACAGATTTGTCACAAAACTCAAAAGTCTTTATGGATTCAAAAGAAGACGCTATTGGGCTATATTTTATATATTTATTAATATTCATATATTAATATAGCGATAGTTTGTCTAAAACTAAAATGGTGTTCCGAATTTCTCGTTAAACTATAAGATACTGCTTATTAATCAAAAAAGTTGTGCTAACCTTGGCTTGTAAAAACAGAGCACGTTTTAAAAATGCAACGTCTAGTTGGTCAAGAAACTTCAAGCATAGCTAAAAGCTTAACTGAAGCAGGTACAGAAGAGGCATGCGTTTAAGAATTGGCGCACATTTGCTTCATGTGGTTTTCCATACACTACCTGTATACAAATGTATAATATTTGTAAAAAAGAAAATACAAGAAAATAATGGAATAATTTGGCACCATAGAAAATAATGTATAATGGAGAATTGTTTGCCTAGAAAGCTCAATTAAAGTTTTAAATAAAAAACTATATTTTTTGGTGGGATTTTAAATACAAAGTCTTGTCTTTTTATTTATTAAATTACAAATACTATTTAAACATGAAAACAGAGAGAAGTAACAAATATCTTTGACATTGTAGTGAAACTAACTAGCCTCTCTAGTGGTAATCAAACTCACTACTTTCTAATTTTTTAGCATTACTTAACAATAAAAGTACAAAGACACACGTGCACACTTAATTCCTGAAAGACACTTAACAAAAGTCAAAACCCAGACAATTATAAACACCAGCAAAAAGAAAACCTGTGACATGTTTTTCCTAATAAAACATTACGACATTGATGCTGATCGTCATCATTTAACAACTACAAAACAAATACACATACACTACGGAGGCAGAATAACAAAGACACACATTAAGTAAAAACAACATGTATTTAGTGTACAATGTCTATGCGGTACGGCCTACTACACACATAAACATTTATATGAATTGTATCTGTAACATATAAAAGTAATTTTCTTTTATGTTTGTCAAGAGGCGGATGGTACAGCAAGAACAGAGTAGATATATACTTACATATGTTTTTAAAAAACAAGATACGATTGTTAATATTGTAAAATCTAAGTTTGCCTCTGTGTATTTCACAATAAAAGTTAAGTTCAAATACTTATACTTGTACAGATCTACATAATTACAAATACATATCTACAAGTACCAATTTACACATATAAATGATATTACAAGTATTTCGATGTTATACTTAACGTAAACACAACAACATGCAATAAATAAAGATATCGTGCCATTTTTACGTTCTTATTTAACTTGTTTCCTTCTAACAATTTATATAAAAAAGAAACTAAAGCGTAATGAAACGGCTTTAGTAATTGTAGAATATGATATTACTTTTCTATGGAAAGTGTTTCTTTCTTAATATTTATATCTATTAATATTTATATATATTAGTGGTGACAGGGTGCACATAACTTTGTTATTTCGAGTGCAACACTAAACAATATTCATTCAAGACCCTACAAAGTATATATGTACATATAGTCTTGGTCATTGCGAATATATCTACTAACAATCAATATAAATTTTACTTATTTGCTGAATCATTGCTTCTCTTCCATGTTCTAACAGACCTAATGATCCAATTTATGTCAGCACCTCCCCATAGGGTCTTATCTGACAGTGCTCAAACCACTGCTTGATATTTTCCGTGTAATTACCGCCACTGTGTGTCTCGCAAGTATCAAACAGGTATCAAATTTTTGTTTTATTACTATATAGATAAAAGAATAAGCACTTTGCACGAAAACTCAGGCTATCTGGGATCGTTTTCTTTCATGACTGTTGACAATACGACAGGTCCTGAGAGAACTTTATTAGTCGAAGTCCGTCACTAGTACGGGTTTGAAATTTGTCCATAGTCAAGCATTAAAGCAAATTGACACCGTTACCTGATACCATTTTTGATAAATTCATGTGGCAACCACATCTACCACGTGTACGCTGATAGGACCTCACCAATAACCAGTCCAACACAAGTCCTTTGGGCTACCGGTACCTATGGCTTCAGATAGACTCTGCTAAAACATCAAGCCTTGAAAAAAGTTTTTGAGGAGCAAAGAAGGTGGAATAAATCAAATGAACATATCTTTTGAGATTCTCAAAATGTTAAAGATACTTAACATTAACTTCTTTATGGCCGAGTTTAAAAAATAATGTAAATTGTTTTTAGGTAATGGCTAAAAAACATCATAAAGTAGGTGGGAAATACTGTCTACTAAGTAATTACCAATCAAAAAACCTTTTGTATTTGCTACCAGAAATAATGATCTTACTTTAAGCCTGTGCATATATTTGTTTTATTTTTACAGATCTCTATAGATATTTGCAGTCATATCGCACACCCAGTTTAAAAGGGACACAACTTAAAATTTTACATTTTTCAGAAATCGAATTAAGTGTTTCTGACGTAAATAAAATTAGTTAAAAACAAAAACGTTGGACCATTGAATTCGAATTAATACTATTTAGAACTTAGCGTAGGGATCTATTACCAATATATTTTCTGACACAACTAAAAATAAGTCACTTTCATAAATTGCAACTTTATACCAATTAAAACATAAAGAAAGACATAACTGTTTTTAGCAACAGTTAACAACAAAAAAATACACTCATATTTTTCTTATAGATAAACAAGTGTATTGTGCATAGTTTAAGCATATAAACTCGAAAAATGAAAATTTTGAGTTGTGTCACTTTTGAACTGGGTGTGCGATATGTATTTTTATATTTCTATATAATCCTTAATCTTTTGTACTTTAGTACAAAAGTGTAAAAATGTTTCACTTCAGGACGTTGTTTGACAGTTTTTATTTTGCTTTTAATACCCTGCAGGAAATGTCGATAATGAAACAGTACTGATTCACTTTTGACTTAGTCACCAAAACTACTGACAAATTATACACCAGACAATGCTTTTTGCTATCGACATTTAACATGTGCTTGTCATTGAGATTCTACTAGTGACCTTAGAACTATTGACTAGGTAGTTCTTGTGGAACCATATGGAGACATTAGAGCCAGAGACTTACTAGTACAATTTGGTAATTCTAGTCCACACTTTTAGAACTTTTTACTAGATTTTCATACCAATAATGTTGGAAGGGGACAAATAAACAAATTTAGTTCAAACATGTGCATATACATATAAAAAAAAATAAATAATTTATTAAAAAAAATGGTACAATATTTAACAGAGTCTTTCTGTCAGGTTTTAAAACAAAACTGGCCAAACATTTCTGCATTTTTAGCAGGTCGTTTAGATTTTTCTTCATGTTCTTAGTTTTGCTGTGACTGGTTTGTTTAAAACAATTTTTTCTGTCCCTGAGAAGCTGCTCTCAAAGTTGCTATCATTGGATGTTGATATAATATATAATTATTGGAAAAAAAAAATTATTTCATGAATGGTTTTTTGAAAAATATTATTTTACTTACATACATATAATAGCTGCAAGCATATTGCTAAATTCCCGTAGTCATTAAATCCAAAATTTTCGTCAAACTACCATTTTTTATATTATTTTATTTATTAATTTATATAAAATAATTTTAATAACTTTTTATACAATTTCACATAAAACACAAATTAATTTTTGTCTTTTTGACAGAAAAAGCTGATACAATAAAAATAGGAACAATGTTACCAGAAAATCCTTAGAACTGTTGTCTCTAACGTATTTCTACACGCACATAAAAGAAAAGTTGTCGACATTTTAACTAGTGCAATTGTCGCTAGAGAAAAGAGTGTTGGCATAGAGACATTTAGAGTTCTAAGCTGACTACAGGGTATGTACGCATGTATGTATGTATTTACATATGTCTGGAAATGTTTAAATGCTTTTTTATTTAGTTTTTTTATTTTTGTATAGTTCAATGTTTATGTTGGCTTATTGCAGTAAAGTTACAGTGTGACAAATAAGTAGTAAAAAAATATAAGTTTTTAACAATTTCATAGTGATACAAAATATTTTAACGAAATAACGAAATATTTATAAACGATTTCTTTTTTTTTTTGGTAGATAGTTATTATTTGGTTTTTGTGGAATATGTAAGATGCTTTAAAATTTTTGTATCAGTAAATATAATTTTAAAATCATTTAGGCTTAAATGCGAAATACGAATACGAAAAAGAATTGCGTGATACCCCAATCGTATAAATTAAATATTATTACGACATACGATTGCCTTTGAATCGTGATACCTTTAGGTGCTTTGTATTATTTGAACAAGTAATGGCGCAATAAAATATTGTATTTCTGATTGAAGGCAATATAAAAATGTAAGCGATGGATCCACTAAAGTCTCTATCAATGATATTCACAACAAAGCAAGTTGCATAGTTGAGAGGATCGTCGGCCTAAAGCACAAAAACATCGAAGATTTTTTTTTTTATAAAAAATATTCTTTACTTTTTTCACATTGAACAGGTGATCCAAATGCATTTATAATAGACATTTCGTAAAAATCTTATTTTTTTACAAATATTTTCAAAAAATTAAAAATTAAAATTTGCTACGCATTCGAACACCTTTTTGTTCGTAATTATCATATGTTCAGTGATACGATCACGGATGTCATAGTTCCAAATTTTACGACGTATAGTTCGTTCACGAATGTGACGATTTAAGCATAGTCTTTTCAATACCATATTATGTTTATCAAAATTGAATATGTAGTCAAAAAATGTCTATTACAAGGCCTAACAAAATCATTCTGGTAAAATTTTTTTCTTAAAATATTTATATCAGCTTACATTTATCACACACTTGCTACAAGTGTTAATAAATATATACATACATATTAACATAGTATGTACATATGTGCACGAAAATATTTAAATACTTTTCTTTGATATTATTTTTTTTTTGTCCCTTTGTCTATTGTTCTACACCATACATTTTGTATTCCTTTTTGGCACAACAAAAGCATTTTTTTTTTTTTTGGATATTGTCAAAGTATTAGTGTTCGTTGGTATATTGTACGTATTTATGTATGTGTTTCAATTGTTTTGTTTAAATGTTGTCGCTTCATTATTGTTGCTTCCACAATGCTTAGGTTGATTTTTATCCACATAAAATACTAATAAAAAGTAAGTGGTATAAGAATTTAGTAACTCATTTATTTAAATCTTTAATACATTTAACATTCTGTGTATCTGTTAAAAAGTCAGTTAATATTTAATTCTCTATTGTTGTATAATAATGCAGTAGGAATTTGGCAGAGATGTTTAGTGTAGTTCAAAGTAGTTTAATGTTCTGAGGGTTTGTTTAAAGAACTGTAAGTAAATATTGGAGATTGTGTTTGCTTATGAGTTTAGGTAATAAGTTAAATAATTATGGCTAGAGGTTTAAAAGAAAACAAAGTTAAAAAAGCTGTTACTTAAAATATTTTATACAAATTAATAAATATATGAAAATATAACTAAACAAATGCAAAACCCTTTTAATCACATTTTTCTTTTCTTATCGAATTAATAATGAAGGTTTAATTTTACACAATATTACCGCTTTAACTGTTACCCGCTTTTTCATTTCTTTAAGATTTTTTGTTGCCTTATCCGTTACCAAATATATCATTTTTGGTTTTATTTATTTCTGGTATTAGTTTATACATATTGCATCCAAAATATTTCATAAATAACCATATAGAAATTGAAGTCTTTAAGAAGACTAACTCTTTTACCTCTTTAACTCTTTTGTAAAAAGCCTTTTTACTTGTTTTTGGCATCTAACTACTACTTCGTGATATTGAGAAATTTTCTTTAGCATAAAGTAAGAGTTTTGGATAGATAGAAAAATGTCTACTAGATTTTTCTTAGGACATTTCATCCATAAAAACTAAATTATACTTTACTTAAACCACATTTTTAGTCACAAGTTTTATAATTTAAACCTTTAACTTTTATGTCAAAAGCAGAAAAATTTTACGTATGTCAACAGCAGTATACCCGGGTATGCACATTCATTTTGTACGGGGTTTTTTTATACCCTTCACCACAGGTGGCAAGGGTATATATATTAAGGGTAATTTCACGTCAAGTGGACCAATCGGAAGAATCGATCGGGAAGAAATTTGCACCATAGTCCTATTAAATAGTAGCTTAGACACAATTTTTCAACAAGATCGGTCAAGAACTCTCTGATTTAGAGGGGGTCAAAATTTGACCTTTTGGCCAACCAGGTGTTTTTTCTCATCCATGTAACTTATTGCCTATTTCTCTTAGAATACATTTGTACAAAACATCGCTCAACAAATGATAATTGCATTGTGTGTGCATCACATTCTATTGATTGCATTCAAAAATTTCCATAATAATCACAATTTTTAACGTTTTGTGTCTATTTTATTGATACTACAATTTGTTATGTATCTTTTTAAAAACATAAACTTGAAAACATTTCTTTTTTCAAATATTATGAAATAATTTAATGCATTTTTTATATATTCATACCCGGGCATGCTGCTGTTGACATAAGGGGTATAAATTGAAAATTGGCTATATCACTAGCCTTAGTAGTCAAATTCCACTCAAACATAAGAATATGGTCTAAAACACTTTTGTTTAGGATATAATGAAATCCCAGATCGATCCGACTGCTGTTTCCTAAGATAGATCTGTTTTAAAACGCAAAACATACCCGGGTATGCTGCTGTTGACATAGAGGTTAAGTAATAACTAAACTATAGAGATATACATATGTATATGAAAGTAAAAAAAATACCAAATGAATGTTTTTTTTTAACTATGAACCATGAGCATAAAAAAAGTTTTTTTTTGCAATATATAAGTGTAACAATGGAGGCGAACTAAAACACTAAGATTATGGGTCCTTTACCGAACTCCTTCGTTCTCCAGTGATATTCTGACCATCGTCTAGTAGTGACGGGTGTTCATAATAACACTGAGTCACGCGCCACCACAAGCCTCTACTTTAAACTCTAGCGATGCAAGACTGTCAGACTTATTGTTATCTTTAACGAAAAAAAAAAGTTATGTTTCTAGGGTTAATACTTTTGTTACATAGAAACTTTATTAAAATATATATAAACATCCACATGCACTTGTCCAGGGCAAAATTTGTATGGACAAAATTAAATAATGTTACTATCAGTAATCATGTCAGTTTTCTCGCTGAAAAAAAATAATAGAAAGAGAAAATATATTAAAACATGTAAGAAAAGAAAGTTTACCAACGCACTAAACGATGACCAGCTTTGTAAAAGCCAATGGGAGGTCAAAATGAATAAAATGTTTTTTTTTTTATGATAAAGAACTTTGAAACTACAAGTGGTTGTTTAAATTTATGGTTGAACATATAAAAAGGGTGAATTTTTCCAGGCAAGTACAGAAATTTAAGGGTTTACGATGTACCTTATTTGGTTAAGACCTTTTAAGATTTTTTTAATTTAATTATTTTATCAATAACTAGAATTATTTTTTTAATTAAAATCTGAGAATTATTCGTTTAAGTTGTAACATAGAATTGTTTTATTAAAAAAACAATTAAAACAATTAAATGTTACACGTCTAGCCTTTTTATGCTTAAATTTTTATGAACTTACAAGAAACTTTTACAATTAAACGTGCAGTAAAAGGGTAAAGTTTTGGTTTTCAACAAAGACTTTGGCTGCCTCATAAGGCATAGTTGGAAAAGTAACGTATAAAATTAAAGAAATATAGTGTAACATTACTTTATGTTAAAAAGAAAACTTAACAAAAATTCGTAAACATTTAAAATAATTTTGTTTACTATTTTATTAATTTTGTTAGTATTTTCTTTTTTTATTATTTTAGCAAACGAAAATTTTTTAAAATTTTAGCAAAAAAAGAAAACGAAATACTTGATATCTGTTTAAACAAATTTAATTTTTGTTTAAAGTACGACGACTTTTTTTTCATAAGCTCTCCAAGTTCTCAGAATTGAAAGTCCCTGTGCCCGGCCGAAGGCTATAGCAAAGCCGGCGATTCAAATCCACCAGAGTTTGTTTTTCCTGCGCCCGGCGGTTAATACTTAATTTTATATACATTTTTTGCCTTATATATAATAATACTCTTAACAGTGTAAACCACAATATTTTTTGTTAAGTTAAGCAAATCTACAATTGCCATCGTTTGAAGAGTAAAGAAATTAAATAATTTAATTGCTTCAAAATGTTCTTACATTTACTCATACAATATACAGCTTAAATGATTAAAAACAACCCAGAAAAAATCAGCAATTAATATTGCTGACACCCAGAGAAGTGAAAAGAAAAATAGAAACGTGAATGAAAATAATGTAAATGAGAAAGTTTTTTCAGGAAAAACGAACTAAATTAAATAATTCCAAGAATTTTTTATTGTCATTAAATAAACATTTTAAAGTTTTAAAAGCATAAAAGTAAATTATATTTGTATTCATGGAAAATTGGTTAAAAGCATGAAAATTTAAATAAATAATAATTGAATTTCTAAAAATTCTTGAAAGTTCTAAAAATTTGTAAAATATATTCACTCTTTGCTATACATATAAATTTATTATTGATTATAATCTTGTGTAAATTTTAATTAGAAGATATATTTGATTGTTAATACTTTTTTTTTAAATCATTTACTTTTTCCTTTTTTGTAGTTTTCCTTTACTTTTTTAACAAATATTCTTAATAACAATAAGCAAATATCCAACATTGTCCTTGTTGCACATTCATGCAAACATTACTTTCATTATGAATAAAAACAAGTCAGCAGTTTTCAGTTTTTCATCTTCCTTCAGACCATCAGTCGCTCATTTATTCACTTATTCACCCATTCATTCATGTGACAGGCACATTGTTGCAACGATTTTTTAATAATAAACTATTATTCTAAGCAAAACGTTGAGCGGTTGCGCATTTTCTAGTATTTGTAATCTGTTTTCTTGAAATATCTTATTACAAAATTGTTGCTGCTTATGTCCTCTATATAAATCAATGGGTGGTATTATAAATAATTATTATTTTTTATAACAAAAAACTTATATTATTTCTATATGGATGTGCCGGTGTATGTAAACACTATGTGCGTGTTTATTTCTTGTGGAGACTATTCTTGTATGTGCGCTTTTGATTGTTTTAAAAATCCAAGAAGTTATTGTTTTTTTTTCCTCCTTTTATCTGCTCTCTTTTTTTTCCTTTATTTTCTGGTTTTAATATATTTATATACTGGTTTAGTTTGTTAAGTTTATTATTTACATAAATTTTTAATTTATCTTCTAGAAAATTTATTTACACATATTTTTGCTTTAAGCTGTTTCTTCATCTTCATACGGCAGTTGCAATATGTTAAATAAATTTTTCTTTTAATTTGTGAATTACCTAAAAAAACGAATTTCTGCTACAAAAATATTTTATTTTTTTTTGCCTTCTAGCTAACCAACAATATTACTAAGGCAAAAAGTTAAGGTTAACACTTGAACATTTATTAAATATCATTAATCAAATTTAACACTCATAAATATATACACAGGGCTTCACAAACAGGCCTTCTTAAAGGTCTGTCAAAATCTACTAAAAGATATTTTCTTGATATTTCTCTCTCTTGCCACGAATATATTAAAGAAAGTTCTTAAACTTCCTTTGTAAAAACCCGATTCACATTCACAAATCTAAAGCAGTTGTTTCTTTTATATTGAACTTGCAGGCCACCATTGGTGTTAGGCATTCGCATAATACATGTTCTGAGAACTTATCCTACGAAATTTGCATTGTCTGACTCTAGTGTTTTCAACATTAAATAAGTGGCCTCTAAGGCCACAGTTTTCAGTAAACCATACTGTAAGCAACCTGAGATAGTAACTTTCGAGATTTCATTCGGGACAGTTGAACTAAACCCCAGAAAAAGTAACGCAATGTAAAAAGTATCGTAACGTAATCATGTAAAATTCCAAAGAAGGGTTATAGTCTGTTAAAAAAAACCGTTACCCCGTTCGTTCCCTAAATGGCCCTCTATCCAGACACCCAACATAGTGTCAGTTTATTGTGGGTAACAAGCTCATTAAGGAATATAACAAAAAACACATCCGACTTCAAAATTATACAAATTATAGTAAACGATAATCAAATATTTGGTTTATATTTTATTATTAAATGGTTACTACTACTAAAAGCTTTGACATGATTATCCAGAAAAATAATATGTTTAAAAAAACTGTTGTGACAAACAAATCTTGATTTGTTTACAAAAATAACATTATATTTAAAGTTATAAATAATCATTAAATGGTGTGTGCAACAACAGTGTAGTTGCACGGCAATCAAAGTATGATAAACTTAAACAATTGCTAGTTTTCGGTTGTTCTTTTTCTTCTAAGAACTTTCAATTTTGTGAAAAATTTGTAAATGAAATGTCAAGTGCTTAAAAAAACGTTAAATTATATAAAACAAAAAGGTAGATCCACGTCTACAAACTTAATGGAATTGACATCGTTTA
>NDXZ01013072.1:0-21831 GCA_003055125.1 Paykullia maculata
ATATATATATATATATATATTTTTTATACTAATTAACCTGGACAATAAGAATTTAAGCATACGAACGCTTTCAACTTTTGTTCAAAAAATATTTATTGATTTTTGTAATACAATTAATTTTATATGTATGTAAGTGTTAATTTTTTTTTAAATGTTCCCTTTTTTTTCGCAGAGGCATTAGTTCTACTGTACGTAGATGTATTGAAAAGGAGACGGGCAAAGAGTTTGCGGCTAAAATAATTGATTTAGGTGCCGGCACAGAAACGGGTGATACCAATCCATATCATATGCTGGAAGCTACAAGACAAGAAATCTCAATACTCAGACAAGTTATGGGACATCCATATATAAGTATGTTTAATTAAAAGAAAAAGAAAAAAATAAAACAAAGTTTATTAATGCAATATTTTACTGTGTTTTACAGTTGACTTGCAGGACGTTTTTGAATCCGATGCTTTTGTCTTTTTGGTTTTTGAACTTTGTCCGAAGGGTGAATTGTTTGACTATTTAACATCGGTGGTAACCCTGTCAGAGAAAAAGACACGTACCATTATGAGGCAAATATTTGAGGGTGTTGAATACATACACTCGAAAAATATTGTTCATAGAGACTTAAAACCTGAAAATATTTTATTAGATGAAAATCATAATGTTAAAATTACTGATTTTGGGTTTGCAAGGCAGCTAAAAGAGGGAGAAAAATTAGCAGGTATATTCGAATTTAAAACTAAAAAAAATGTTTAAAACAATAATTTTTTTTTAATTGACCTTATTCCAGATCTTTGTGGTACACCCGGTTATTTGGCTCCTGAAACCCTTAAATGTAATATGTTTGAGGGCAGTCCTGGTTATAGTCGTGAGGTTGATATGTAAGTAGAATTTATATATTAAAAATTTGCAAAGCTGGAAAAAATATAAGTAAAAATTTATCGTTTACAAATGTTTGTTCATCTTATATATTTTTAGTTGGGCCTGCGGTGTTATCATGTTTACTCTATTAGTTGGTTGCCCGCCTTTTTGGCATCGTAAACAAATGGTTATGCTACGTAATATCATGGAGGGCAAATATAGTTTTACATCACCAGAGTGGGCCGATATATCGGGTAAGATTTTGAAAATAAAAAGGAAAAACCAAATATATAAAATTATGATCAAAATATACTAGAGTATAGGAATTGTAAGTTTTGATTTTTATAATTTGCGTTTTTTTAAATTTGATATAGCAGCGTTGATATCTACATAAGTTGACTTTTTTGTACTTTCTTGTTTTTTTTTAATCTAATCTGACACACATTTTTCACTTGGACTAGTACTGTCATATTGGCAATTTTCTATATACATATGTAAATCTTACGTTGTTTCGTAATCAAAAGCGTAAAGATTGTTTAAAAACCCTAAGTGGTCTTGACAAATGTTTCTATTACGAAATTTTCCTTATATTCTAAAACAAAACACGCGAATTTTTTAAATTGGGTAAAGTGAGCGTTTTTTCTATCTGCTAGTGCTTTTTTATGTTTTTTGAAAGAGCTGTTTGTCGAGAAATGGTTTAATATAACGGTATATGAATATGATACATATAGTTGTTGTAATTTTTAAGAAGTTATTTAAATAGTTTTAGCAAAAACGCTTGAAAAACTTTTGTTAATATTTCCGTTTGAATTTAGTTAATTAAGTATAAATGGTATATGTTTTATTTTATTTTTTATTTACAGAGGATCCTAAAGATCTTATACGTAAATGTCTAGTCGTGGATCCCGCTCAAAGAATTACTGTACAGGAAGTATTACATCATCCATTCTTTAATCAAAAGGTAAGTTTTATCGTATACACACTAAAAGAACAATACTAGGTAATGGTTATATTATAATAAAATAAATATTTAGTCAACATATATTTTTAATATTACATTTACTATTTTTAATTACTTTTTTTAGTTCTTAGAATACCAAAAGTTTCTTTTTTTCTACTATCTTTCTCTGTCTTTAAATATTCACTTGAATAATTTTTCGTTTACAAAGTTTGTTCACATTTGTATTAAAGAAAAGAAAATATTATTTAAAGTTCAATGCATTTAAGAATTTCATTTATATAATTGTTATTATACAATACCTTATGGTAGGCCTAGTATTGCTTTTTTCATCGCAGAAAAAAAATTTCTTTGTTAACTTTTTTTAAATTTATTTTGTATTACTGTTATTTAACTATATATGTTCTAATTATTATTACACTTATATATATTTTTATTAAATTCAAAAAAAGAAATATTCTTGTTATTTATCATTAAACAAAAAAAAAAATTGGTTTTAAATATTTTATTTTTATTGTTTTCTTTTTTTAATTTCAAATTTATTAAAAATGAAAAAATACTCGTTAATTGAACTTTTTGTTAAAAAAAATATATTCAAAAAAATTTAAACAAAAAAGTTGTTCGAGCAAAATATTGACGGCCTCAAACGCAGTCTTTCCATCAAGTCTAGGAGAATGAGTCGCATCACTGAAATAGCACTGGTAACGATTTATTCTTGGATTAAACATGTTTCCTACTGTCTCAATAACATAACCAAACGAGTGATTGTGAATTATTTTTAAAATATTTTATATACATATAAAATATTTGTAAAACTAAATTCTACTTTGTTTTACATAGATGGAATTGTGTGTATTGAAAAAAAACGACGAATAGTTTTATTATTTACGGTGTAATTTAAATTTTGTTTAATACAATGTGGTATTTACAAAAAACCCAATATAAATTTTTCAAGTTTAACCTTTTTTAAAGTATTTTTAGTTGAATGCTTGAAGTTTCGTTTGAATTAGTAATATCTTTAAGCATGGTTGGCATTACTTGTTCATAAACAAGCGTTTGTCAATCGGTCTTTTTACTCCTGACGAGAAAAATGATGCCAACATTTCTTAAAACAAAAATCACATTTTGCCATACAGATATTAGTAGATTGAAAAAAACTCTTTAAATTTGTGACTTTTGTAAATCTTTACAATAAAACAAAGTAAATGGGTTTAACTTTTTAAGAATCTATTTTTTGTTTTTTTTTTTAATTTTAAGTTTTTTTAAACAAACTTTCAAACGCAATACACACAATTCTATACGTAATTTTAAAATTTTTTGTTTGTGCCAACGTTTTGTTTTTTTTTTATAAAATTAAACAAATATTAAAAACTCTTAACTCTTTATTTTTCTACCACATTTGTGTTCCATTTCTTTACGTCTAGCATGTTTGTGCATGTCTCTTTTTAATATCTTTTTAAACTTGTGTTTTTTTACAAAGGTGCATATAAAGCGAAATTTTTTCTTTAGATAAAACCTAAAAAAACGTCTTTTAACGTCTTTAAATTTTTGTCTTTATCAAATTTTAGGGTTAGGCCTTATTAAATCTGTTTTTAGGTTTAAAACCTAACTATTCATTTAAATCTATTTGACTATTGTTAATAAAATATGATATAAACTATTTTCTAATTTAATTCTTATTATATGTATCTATAAATATAAATATAAATCTCAACATTAAATATGTTAGAATTTTCAATTATATAATTTTTTATTTTTCAAATCTCTTTTTTTTATTACCTGCGAAAACATCAAAAACAAAAACATTAACATAAAAATTAAATGCTATAGATTTTTTTGCCCGAACCTTCGTTTGATGGACAAAAAACTACTTATCATTTGCGCGAACAAAGCATACATACACTGAGACAATATTCCAAATTTTATCAAAAAAACAATAATAACTCCACTAATAACAATAATCATGTAATAAACTCACAACAGCAATGTCATGGACAATCGGCACACAGTTCCTCAAACTTTCCAATACCTACTGTTCCGGCAAAAAATAATAATAGTCAACAACAGCATCATTCGCAGCGTATCGAACAAAACCTCCAAAATAACTCTATGTGTCATAATCAAAGCATGCTTTGTCCCTCGACCAACTGCCATAGCAATGCAAATGGCATTTTTATGGATTATAATAATGACAATACACGTACCACATTGGGATATTATAATAATACGGCCAGTGGACCTTCACCTCCTTGTTCCCATTCTACTCAGCAAAATCAGCATCAAAATCAGTTATCCTCCTCACATTTATCTAATTGTTCTGTTCCAATAACACCATCTGATTTTATTTATCCCCAGGCAGGTTTCTTTTTATTTTTTTATTATATCTTATTCATTATTAAATATAAACGTAATCTACCGATTATTGTAAAAAAATTAGCGTTTTATATAAGAAAATATATATGTGCTGCACTGTTTTTTTTTTATTGTAAATATTTTATTTTTTTTAGTCATTTTAAAAACATTTTTTTTTCCTTTTTGATATATTCAAATAAATTTATATGCACCTTTTTATGAAATATAATATGTATGTATATACGGGAGTATATAATTGTGCGTATATTTTAAAATGTGTGTACATATGTATATCTGTACTTTATTATATATTATGTATATGTTTAAAAAAGGTGTTGGTATATTTATACAAATTTTTACAAATTTAATGAAAATGCATATTTTAAACAAAATTTGTGGCGGAATGTTGTAGCGTAGTAACTTTTTCCTGGTTTTTCTTTACATGAATTATCATTTGGAATAATAATTTATGTATGTTAATTTACGACCTAACTAAATTAACATGGTTCGTTAAATTTCTTAGAAATTTAAAAAATAAAAATAACTTGAGTCAGAATAAAACTAAAAATAATTGTAGTACAAATAAAAGTTCGTCAGAAAAACATTTAAAAAATTGTAATAAAATTCTTAATTTTATAAGCCTGTATTAAAAAAAGCATTAAAAAAAATGCAAAATTAGCATAATAAAGGTCTGAAGAAGCGTTAAAGTTGTTGGCATCACTATTAGAAATCATAACATTTACCGTTATTTGAAACTATAAAAACAAATGTAAACAAACACTGGTGGGATTTAAAGTAAAATTTTGTACAATCGGAAGTTGGGCAAATTAATTCGTACCTTAATACTTATAAGGTACAATTTTCTTATATTAAATTAACTAAATTTTAAAATTGTTTTTGTTTTTTTTTGTGCAAATATAAAAATTATTTACTGTAAATTTCGGAGAAAAATTAAATATTTTTCAAATAATTTTAGTTTTTTTTTACAAAATATAATTTAAAACTTTAATTTTTTTAATTCCGCAAACAGAAACGTATAGTGATGCCCATATTTAAATAACAAATAAAGGAAATTGCTAAAAATAGTACCAAAAAGAAAAACAGTTATTTAAAGCAAATTTGTAGAAAAATATCAGATAAGTTTTATGTTAAATCAAAGTTTTAAACAAAAATTACTTAACAGCTTTTCATTTAATGTTTAAAAAAAGAAATGTAGGGTTGAATAAAATTATACTTCATAAAATTTAAGTATAAGTATATTAGTTTGTTAAAATAGTAACGAAAAAAAAGTTTAACGTTTACAAATAATTTTTTATTAAAATTTTGATTTAACATTATAAAGTTATTAAAATTTATAAGTCAATTTTTATACAAAAGCCCCTAGGTTATTTGTATGTCTTTTTTGCTTTGCTTTTTATTTTTTTGTCATGCTTTATTAATATGCATGTAGGTATGTGCGCTTTAATTTTACCGTTATCTTTTTTATCATTAACTTTTACTAACATCCTTTTGGAATGCATGTCATATGTTTGTTTATGTCTCCTTTAATCTATATTTTTTTAATTACTCATTTATGCGAAATAACTATTATGAGTCTTTAGCTGAATATAAAATAATATGAATAAAGTTTAAACAACAACAAAAACATCTGAAAAACATTGAAAAATTTAAGAAATCTTAATTTTCAAAATAATTCAATAAATTAAAAAAGTTTTATTTGCATAATATTTTTTGACTAAATAAGATTTGCAAAGTTAAAAAAATATTTACTAAAATAGTTTAATTTAATGCAAAATTTGTAAAAATGACTGCCAACATTTGCAGTTAAAAAATTGACACATTTGGGTAAAGTTCTTAAAAATATGTTTTCTCTTTCAAATCATCTGGCAGCTTTATTTGTGGTTCGTTTTTTGTGGTAACGTGTTACATGCTTGGTTTGTTTCTTTTCTGGTGGTTACTGCCATTCGATTAAATGAAAAAACGTTAGACGTAGTCCTAAATATCTTTAATTTGAGTTTTCATTTTGAATATTATCGTATCTGCAATCGATTTAACCGTAAATTTAAAGTTAAAAGTTCTGTTTCTAATTGAAAACAATTGTCTATATTTCAGTTTTTCTTTTTTCATAAGAAGTTCTTCTAAAGAACATTGTGTGGCGTTTCACTAATAACTTTTTTAAAACTTTGGAACTTTTCGACGAATATCTTATATAAGGTATTATTTAAAAAAAAGAATTTCTATAAATGTAATAAAATGTTTACATTAAAAATTGTGCTTATAATTTTTCAATAAAACTCCAGATTTTTTTGTTTATTTTTTGCTTAAACTAAAATTTAAAAAAAAAATAAAGGTTATTGAATTGATTTGTTTCTTTTAAAATTTATTTTAACAGCTTCGTAAATCGTGTCGTTTTAATGCACGCAAAAAATTCCAATTCGCTATATTAGTGGTGAGAGCTGTAATACGTATAAGGAGACTACGTTATACCGCCGAACCGTTGCGTTGTGAAGAGGCTATACATGATCCTTATAGAGTTAAAGTATTGCGTAAAGTAAGTAATTTTACATTTTCATTACAATTTTTTTTTATTTTACTTATTTCAATCCACCTGTCAAGAGCTTAAATCCTGCCCGCTGTCGTATTCATTGGTCATTAATCATTAATTGTTATATTTTCTATTTTGATTTTAATTTTTTTAATTTCAGGTCATAGATGGCTGTGCCTTTAGAGTTTATGGTCATTGGGTTAAAAAGGGTGAGGGTCAAAATCGTGCTGCCCTTTTCGAAAATACACCGCGTACTGAATTACATGCTTTGTATATTAACAATTTAAGTCGATAGTTAATTTTCTATGCATACATACAAAAACAATACTTTACGTACACACATACATACATACATAATTAAAGCGTATAAATTTTCATATTTATCTTATTTAAGTTTTAAATTTTGTTTAGTTTTTAAGATTTAAACATAATAACTAAAATACCCTCTCGTCCTTCACTCATTTAGTTACTTTATTTTTGTTTTTTATATATTTCAAAAAGGAAGGTAATATATATAAACAAATCGTTTTGTTTTTCTTTATTATTATTTATAAGTATTTTTACCTCTTAAATAATTAAAGAAAAGCAAATTTATTTAAATAGTAATAAACGAATCGAAAAACACCATGAAAACTAAAAACAAATGTTAATTAATGTTTAAATTTAATAGGTAATTATTTAAAAAATAACCACAACCCCACTGAACAAACCCTACTGTTGTAAGTTAAATATTGCTTTATTATTTCTAAAGAATACTTTATTGTTTATTTTTAAGTTTTGAAAATTTTTTCAGTTTATGTAGCAATTTCATTATGCTATTCTGATTATGATTTGAATTAGTTAAGTATGTAGTTTTCTTAATAATTGTAGCCCAATTATCCTCATATTAAATATAATTTTTATTTAAAAAAAGTTATTATTATTAAAACGAATTTTGTTTTAAAAAATCCTTGTAACTTTTTAAAATTTATTATTGACATGGGGATTAGTTTTAATCATATCAAATTTATTGAAGTAAAAAATGTAGTCCTTTTACAAATAATTTAAAATTTTATTGTTTTTAATTGAAAAGATAATTTATGTTTAAATATAAAATCGTAAACAAACAAACTATTATAAAAATTGTAATAATAAAGATTTTTTTTGTTGAGAACAAACACTAAACTAAAAAACAAGTATTATTTATTTTTAGAAAAAATACACACATTTTTTTAAGCAACAGAATACTTCGAAAACATTTAATAAGAACTAATTCTCTTGCTCTTCGCCTAAAGTAAACCAACCGTAGGTTGGTTGGGTTAACAGCGATCGGCTTGTTGTGCGCTTCAAAAACCTACCGTAATAAATTTAAAAAATTCTATTTTTTTTATTATACCCTTCACCACAGGTGACAAGGGTATATATAGGTTTGTCATTCCGTTTGTAATTTCTACAATATTCATTTGCGACGCCATAAAGCATATATATTCTGAATCTTTATAGATAGGGAAGTCGATTTAGCCATGTCCGTCTATCCGTCTGTTGAAAAGTCCGACAACCCTGATTTTCATATAAATTTGATAATAATGCTAATATCAATTAATGTTTAATCAAAGGAATAAAAAATTTATATTATTCACCCCTATTGTGAATGAATTTTCCTTCAAATTTTTTTCCCCATTCCCAAAACTGCAATCGTGAATAATTATTCCCTTGAAATATGTTCACTTTTTTGTAGTAGTTTGTTCACTTTGTTTTGTCTTGGGAACAAAATTTCACATTTGGGAACAAAATTTTATGGTTATACGATAGGGGTGATTATGTACATACTTATTTAAAAAAGTGGTCATAGTAGCTTTAAGAACGAATTAAATATATAATTAGCAATAACCCAGGATTAATGGGGTTATCTATATTATGAAAAGGTTAAGTTTGATTTTATGTAAGGAGTAACTTCTAAAACTACACTTTCAAATTCAAATACAGTTTTATTATTGTAGAGTTTATGACCAACATTATTTTTAAAATACATAATATGTATATGGTAACACTGTTTTGCAGTTTCTTTAGTTCTTCTTAGCCGCAGTCATGTTAAGGTGTCACGTCAAGAAATTAAATCGAATAAATTTGTTATTAAGTCGGAAATAAATTAAAAGTAAATCGGAAATAAGGAAAATAAAGTGTTTTATTAATAAGATTTAAATGTTTTATTGTGAAAAGCCCTAAATTTAAAACAAAAAGTGCAATTTAATAATCTTAAATAACGGTACATGTTTTTACACATGTTTGTGTGTATATGTGTTTTGTATGTATGTATAATAAATGCAGTAATTATTTAAAGAGAGAGAATGATTTTAAGTTTGTAAGTTTTTTTGTTTTGAGTTAATTCAGTATAAAAACAACAACAAACTATTAATTTATCTACCATGCGTATGTGATTTAAAGACAATCAGCTTTTTCTTAAGTTCCGTTTCCCTTTTAAGTTATCATCGTTTTCCTATCGCTCTCTTTTTCTTATGTTTAGTTTACCTCTTCTTCCTAAGTAGTCGCGTGTTTTAAGGTGTTAGTTAAGTTGTGTTTGATTTAAAAAAATCATACAAAGTATAAATTCAATATGTGTGTTAAAAATGTACTATTATTGAAATATATTTTTAGTGTATAATTATTAAAAAAAAATTAATTGAATATGAAATTTGTAAAAGCTAACGGTACATATATTTTTGGTTTGTTGTTCACGTATGCAGCGAAGTGTGCTGCCATATATAAGAATAATTATTCCTATTTACAGGAAATTAAGAATTTTGTATCTTAAAATAACCACTAAAAACTCGAATAATTGCAATTGTAATTGTTTTTAGTTTGTTGCATTAAAATAATACTACATATTTTTGAAAATTTTGCATTTCTTAGAAATAAATTGTTTCTTGGTTTCAATAATTGTTTTCACTGTTAAGTAATATATTTAAACACGTCACATATAAAATATGTGTTATATTTTAAGTTCTTGTTTTAAGAAAAATCGTGTTTAATTTAAAATATTGGTAATATTTTGTTTACTTTTTAGTTTATTATTCTTACCTTTTTTGCTGTTTAACCCTTAAATGCATACTGTTGCCAATTGTCTACATTCCTATTCCACCTTATTTATTTCATAAGACTGAGTATATGCAGTAGTAAACTTATTGCTAAGTATTCATAGTCATACAAATATGCAAAAAAAACGTTACAAAATATTTCGCTGCTTAGTTTTACAGTTTTTTTCACATTTACTTCTGGTTGTGGCAGTGATCAGTGTGCTTCAAAAAATCAAAATAAAAAAAAATAAAATTATATCGAAAACCATTTTTTTAATTAAAAATAAAAAATCATGCATTTAAGGGTAAATCAATGAAAAATATACATTTTTAAATTGCTAAACTTCTTAGAGCAAATTGAATGAAATTAAAAGAATGTATTATTATGTGTATTTTTAACAAACAAGATATTTTAATTAATTTTTATTAATATATGGCAACATTGACAGATAAAAATGTACAGAAAGTGATTTTTATCTGCTCGTAAACGTGCAGTATTTTTCTTTTTTTCTTTTATAAATTAAGATTTACCACAAATTAATTGTTTTTATTTGAAATATTGGTAATAATAATGCATACATGCACACATGCATACACATGCACACATGCATACATATTTTTAATAATTTATAAAATAAAAAAACCGTGACAACTTATTAAATAATTAAAGAAATACCTAATCGTCGTAAGTTTTGAAGTGTTGTGCTATTTTGTTTATAATGTTTCTGCTTGTTGGTTGGTTGGCTTTTATTTAATAATAATAAATAAAAAATCCTTTATAAAATAAAATAAAAATAAATATTAAAATATTGAAGGTCGAAAAAAATCAAAAAAATAATTTAATTATTTTAAGTATATGGCCTTTTTTTAAATTAAATGTGAGTGGAAGTGTAAATAAACAAGTTGTGTTAATGTAAAAAATCTGGTAATTGTAATTTGTTTTATAAAAATTCGCAAAAAAATAAAAATACAAGAAAGAAATAATTTTTTGTCCAGTAGCACATTGTAAAGCATAAAATCAAAAGTTGTACATCAATTTCAATCTTCGCTATATTTAGTAGCATATCTGGCTAGGAAGCTCAAAAAAAAAAGCTGGCAACACTGATTAGAACCATTAAATTTAGTTTACCCGCAAATTTCATACGGTTCACATGTACGTGACGCCTTATTAAATAATTAAAGAAATACCTAATCGTCGTAAGTTTTAAAGTGTTGTGTTATTTTGTTTATAATAGTTTTGCTTGTTGGTTGGTTGGTTTTTATTTAATAAAAAATCCTTTATACAAAAAAAAGATTAAAAAATGAAGATTGGAAAATAATCAAAAAAATAATTTAATTATTTAAAATATGGCCTTTTTTATAAATTTAATGTGAGTGGAAGTGTAAATAACAAGTTAGTGTAAAAATTTTAGAAATTGCCAGATATGCACTAAAGCTTTATAAAAACCCAACAGGTCAGTAATTATTGTTTCATATCTTAATTTTGAAAATATCTTTATTTGTTTTATTAAAATATTTTTTATATTAAATCGTTATAAATTATTGGTTTTTACGCAATAACAATTGTTTTAAGAAAAGATTTTAAAGATGTTTTCTTGAAAGAGCTGTCAGTTATCAATCTTTGTATAAACTTTGAACCTAAGTTTTCAAATAACCCAACGAAAACATTGATGCATTTGGAAATAGAATACACTGTTAAAATTTAAACGATTCCATTTCCGAATAAATTGAAACGTATTATTGCAAAGCAACATGCGTTAAGGAACTTGCCATTATAAAAATTTCTTAGCTTCAAATTATATTTTATAAATTTCCACTTTAAATGGTATCCGTTTTAGTGTAGACATTCCAATTAAATATCATTAATTGCAGAACTATGTTTAAAATAATTATTTATTTGTTTTCATACCAATAGTCTTTAGCTAACTAACGGAGCTATGGGCATTTAAAGTTTTTTATGCAAAAAAATCGACTTTTTGGTCATATATGCAGTAATCTCAAATTTTGTTTTTCTTCTCGATTAAACGCATAGTAACCGAGATATAATTTTTAAATGAAAAATTCATGGCCCAGAATTAGCAAAGATATGGGCGAAAAACCTTTATGGACTAAAATTAATCTCATACAAAATTCAATTTTTCTAAAACTTTAAATACTTTTCGGACATTAATACACGTAGTGAAGGGTATATGAGATTTGGCACAGCAAAATATATCGCTCTGACTTGTTTTTTTTTTTTCTTAACATAAAAAATGTGTAGCATTTATTAACAGACAGTTTGTTTGTATGAATGAGTACATATGTACATTCACACATAATTATTACATATTTTAAATTTTATTTTATACAATCAATAAAAATAAAAATACACTTTAAATCTAAATATAGATTGGAAAAATATTGTTTTTTAAAGATCATCCTCAACCTCATTTTTATCAACTTCATATAATTCCTCCAACGTAACTACAGCAGTTTCCGTTTCCATAACAACATTTTCACTAGGCATTACTGGTGGTGGTGGTGGTGGTGGTGGTGCAGGGATTTCATTATTATTTTCCAATTTCTTTTTTTCTTTGTAGTGCATAACTTTATGATCCTTAAGATCAATTGAATATTTAAAAGCCTCCGGACATTGGTCGCAAAAATAGGTTTTCTCGCCGACATGAATGCGCAAATGTTTTACTAAATCGCCACTGGCAGCATAAGCACGATCGCAAAATGTGCACATGTGTGGCTTTTCCCCAGTATGGGTGATTTTATGTCGTTTTAAATGGCGTTTAAAAACAAAGCTGTAATAAGAGTAATGTAAAATACTGATGCTAAATCAATGTTAGTGTTTGTTTATTTACCTCATATTACAATCCTCACATTTGAAAGGTCTTTCGCCGGAATGCTTAAACATATGGGCCTTTAACGAGTCCTGTCTAGTAAATGCTGAACCACAAAGATCACATACGAAAGGCTTTAACTTAGTGTGCGATGACATATGTTTGGTTAGATTCACCTTGACAAAGAATTTCATGGGACACTCGGGACAATGGAATTTTTTCTCGCCGTGCCTTTGTAAATGTTGACGCAAAACATTGCCAGTCTTAAAGGATTTGCCGCAATGGGGACACAAAAACGGTGATTCCCCAGTATGGACACGTACATGATCCTTTAAGGCAGTAGTATTTTGAAAACCTTGAAAAAAAATTATTAGTATGCTGAATGATAAATAAAGAAAAAAAATATATGCATATACATACATATGTATGTATGTATAATAGTGCACCTACTTTTATCACAAAAATCACATTTGTGCTTTTTATAACCCATATGCTCATTAATATGATCTTTTAAATTGATTTCCACCGGAAAAGCCTTGTCACATAGCTGACATTTAAATGGCAAAAAATCTGGATGTTTAGAGTTCATATGTCTGGTAACGGCAGCTACAGTCTTCAGATTTATTTCACAAACTTGACATTTAAAATTCCTTTCCGAATGCATAACACGATGAGCTGCTAAGGCTCTAGTCTCATGAAATACCATAGGACAATCCGGACAGGCATATGGACCACCAGCTAGAATTATTTCCACACCCGTATGTTTTTTACTCATATGAGCACTAAGTTTTCTTTCGGTGGAAAAGCGATAACTGCAAATGTGACAGACAAATTCGTTTTCTGGGTCATGCACTTGCAAATGTTGAGTCAAAAGATTTTGTTTTGGAAATATTTTATCGCAGTGTAAGCAAACTTTAGTGGTAACAAGTTTAGGAGGTCGCTTTCGTTGGTATTTTCTTTTGGGCTTTTGATCAAAGGTATCTTTGACCATGTTATCGAAGTAATTGCTAAAAAATTGATATTTTAGGAAAATAATAACAAAAAAACTGTATAATTTCATATGAATATACATACCTTTCACTATCGTCTTTATCTTCATCAGACAAAAATTCCTCCAAACCATTGGTCTCTTGATGCGGACTCCCATTTAACACTTCAACTTCTAGTTTAACCGCCTCTGCAGCTGGCCGGTTGCTATTAGAGTTTTCATCATAAGGTTCCTTTTTAAAATCCATTAGTACGTCGGTGTCATCTAAAACATCCATTTCATTAACATCGATCATGGCCGCCTCCATCTCACCCTCGATTTCTGCCTCTTGTTGATTTAGTATATTTTTAAGTTCCTTGTTGCTTTTCATACAAAGTTGCACAAATTCGTAAGATATTTTCAGGTTACCAAGACAATCTTTACATATCTCCACCGGCAAAGGTATATCATCCATTCCAAGATCAAAATCAGGTACAGACTGATTAAGCATATCTTCAATTTGAAGATCATCTTCCATAAATTCCCGCAACTTATGCATACCCTTGGATTTTTTTAAACAGGTACGACATATACGACCCAACAGAACTGAAGTCATTTTAATGTTAGCCAGAATATGTTTTTATATTAAAAAAAAATAAATAAATTTAGATTTAATAGGCAAAGCTTGTAAACAAAGCAAAAGTAAAGAAGAATTTTTACAATGAGCAGCTGTATGAACTGTATTACCGACATTCAATAAATATGAGGTAACAACTAAAAAATAAAAGTTAAAGCTAATGTAGCGTTTTTAAACTCACTATATATTTACGTGATTAATTACATTAAATAATTTATTGTGAATATAACAGTAAAAATGCGTGTACTACTTTAACTTGTGAACAAGAAGTAAATTAAAACAAAAAATGCTCTATGAACTGCAATCACCTTATAAAACAATTACACTATGGTATCGGACTCAAAAGAACTGCCACATATGGCGGTGCACGTCGAGAAACCTTTAAAAAATACATACATATAGATTTATAGAAACATCCATATGTATGTATATTGTTAGTAGGACCTACTTTTCTCACATAGATATGTTTATCACTTTGTTATTTGTTCATCCAATTTTATAGTAGTAATTCTGTTTAAACAAATAATTTTCAAAACAGATGAACATTAGTGAAAAATTTTAAGTGCCTTGAATTTATCATAAACAGCTTAGTATGGTACAATAACACCACGTAGTCTGATTCTTTTTTATGCTTATGTTGACCATTTTAAAATGTCAAAAGTTGGTTCAATTGGAATTTAAGTAAAAAAAGTTGGGTTTTAAACTTTTGGTAAGAGGATTTTTTTAAAGATGTTTTTTGCGTCATCAAATGCATTTCTTAAAAAAGCTTATTTAGCTTTTTGTAATTGAGAAGACATTTTTTATTGAGAATCTTTTTTTATGTTATTTTTTTTATAAAGGCAATTATAATTAAATGTGGAATTTTTTTTCTTCGTAGTTTAAATAAAAATCCTTTTTAATAGCATATGCTTGCAGTATAGTTGCTTAATAAAATTATTACATATGTATGTACATACATACATATGTTTTTATATAATAATAAATAAATACTTATATTCTATGCATTTACTTCCATGGCAGTTTGTTGTTGTTCTTTTATTTTTAAGGCTGCCTCTTCATCTTTTGCCTTCTGTTCGGCCTCCTTTTGCAAACGATAATGTTCCCATTCGTGATTTCTCAAATCAGCCTGATATTTATACGCAGCTGGACATTGGGTACACATATAGGTGTTCTCACCTACATGAGTGCGTAAATGTTTATTTAAATCATTACTTTGTGCGTAAGCCTTCTCGCAGTATTTACATTTGTAGGGCTTTTCACCGGTGTGTGTGCGTAAGTGGCGATTTAAGTTCATTAAACGTGGGAACCTATCAACAAAAATAATCCTAGTGAAATTGAAAAACAAAACAATTTTGAAATAAACTTACGCCATAGGACATTGATCGCATTTATAGCGTTTTTCACCCGTGTGCAATATTTGATGCTGATGTAAAGTATCCACTCGAGAAAATCGAGCACCACAAGTCTGACACACATGATTTTTACCTTCTTGATGAGACATTAAATGTATGTAACGATCCGAGGGACATTTAAAACGTTTGGGACAGTGGGGACATGTATAGGGTTTGTCATCACCATGACGTTGCATGTGTTGACGCAAATTGCTTGGCCTATAAAATTTCTTGCCGCACAGGGTACACAAGTAATTTAAATCACCAGTATGTATGCGCATATGCTGTTTCATGGCAAACTTGAATGAAAATGCTGGAAATTAAAAAAAAAGAAACATTTACCACAGATCTACTGAATAGTGTAGGTAATAAATATACTTACATTTATCACAAAGATCACATTTAAAGTTTTTAATACCCATATGACGATTTGTGTGTATTTTCAAATGCTCTTCGACCACAAAGGTCTTATCGCATTTGTCACATTTAAAGGGCTTAATCTCGGGATGTTTCTTGCTCATGTGCTGTGCCAAACCGCCCACATTCGAGTAAGCCGATGTACAGTAGCTACAAACGTGAGTCTTTTCTACATTTTCTTGTTTTACCTCCGCCACTTTGGGGTTAGGATTATCTTCTGGATGATGTTTCTCCATATGTTTGTGTAACATATGTGGGTACTTGAAACGATCCCAGCATAAAGCACACACAAAACGATGAGCTTCCGTGTGTTTTTTCATATGACGCACACGCTGCTTTTCAAATCTAAAAGAGGCATCGCATTCATCACATTTATATTGATTTGTCGAGGGCTCTGGTTTGCTTTTTCCAGCTGTTTTGTCTTTTTCAGCATAATCTGAGTCACTATCATCCGACGAATCACCATGATTTGTGTCATTCCAATTGTCATCGTTATCATTTTCTGGTTCCATGTCCACTTCTTCCATCTGGCCATCGACTTTGAATTCATCGTCGTTATCGTCTGCTGTTTTCTTATCTGTTTTGCTTGGGTGTTTGTTGTCTTTATGCTTGCTTCTCTTATGTTTTTGCAACATATTCTCTGTATTTGAATGCGCTTTTCTGTCACTATCACTGCAGCAGTGTTTTGTGAGCTGATAGCCATATTTGAAATAACTATTACATTTAGAACAATAATAAGGAGTCTTTTTATCGACTGTTTTAATGGGTTTGCGTTTTTTTTTATCATTATCCTTGGACACATCACTGTTAAAGAGCAATTTTAAGTTTAGATTAATTCTGTGTAAAAAATAATAACTTTAGTTTTCACATACATACCTACATTTTCCAAATTAAAATGCGCCATTTCCACTTACCTCTCGTTATCTGTTTCTAATTTTTTTAAAGCACTTAGAGGCACATCCTCGTCGTCATCAACTTCCTCACTATCACTCCTATGGACCACTTTATTTTTGTCTTTTTTACAACTTTTCGAATGCTTGTGCAACAGACTTTTGGTTTTAAAACGCTGTGTACATTTGTGACAGTAGAAAGGATGTGTCGATTCGTGTTTACGCCGATGCCTTTTTAGTTGAATATGCTTTCCAAATATTTCCTTGCATTCTAGGCATGCAAAGCGACCAACCGAAGGTTGACTGGTAGACGAAGTAGTCGCAGACTTTAAAGATGTGTCTTGGCAAGCCCTTAGATATACATATGTATAATATTGGATATTAGATTTAAATAAACACACTAGCTACACTTACAATCCATCCCGATATGTTTTTCCGTCATCAGTCTCATTTTCCCATTTATTACCATTTTCCACATTTTCAAATTCCTCTAAGGTATCAAAATTTTCCAACTTCTGTTCCTCCTCCCCCTCTAAATCGCATTCAACTTTTATGGGGTCTGGTTCATCTTCATTATGCAAATCGCCCGTTAGGGACTGCTGTTTTACCTCTGCCTTCTGGGACTTTTCCCATATCTTCTGCATTTGCTCGTTAGTGGCCATACATAGTTGTTGGAATCTATACGATATTTGTAAATGCTCCATACAAACATCACAAATTTCTTGAGGCACCGGAAACTCGACGTTGGCAAGTATACCAAACACAGTTCTTGTCAACATTTCATTTATAGTGAGACACTCATCTGAGGTCTCATTTAAACCATGCAAATTATTTGCTTTACACATACACACTCGACATACTCGTCCATATATTTCCACTATTAACATATTTGCTAAAACGGTGTGATGGAAATGTTGTTGAAAAACTTTAAAAATTTAATTAATTACAAAATTACTACTAAATGTTTGTGTTTTTTCTCTACCCTTAGATTTGTAAACAATGTGAAACTTTGTTATCGACAAAATGCCAACTTTTGTTGCCACTGAATGACAGTTTTGTAAAACAGTGTGGCCATAATTTGTTTCAGAGAGAAATTTTGTCCTTGTAAGAGTATTTTTATTGAAAATATTTCAGGTTTGAAGAAAATATTTGATTTTCAATATGGACTTTTGACCAAAAACAGTTTCTTTTATGAAACATAAAGCACATTTAATAGTGGTATGGATTAGTTCGAATCACTCTTTTTAAAAATTTTCATTAACAATGAATAAACGTTCGGCTGCTGCTGTAGCGCCACAATTTTTATAACTTCTAAAATATTGTTCAAATATAATTGTCCATTCGAGTATTGCTTAATGCTTATACTTACTCTAAACTATGTCCACACACTGTACATATGTATGAACATACATAAATATTGCAAATTTTAATCTTGTGTGAATTTTATTATTAAATCAACTGAATAAGTATATAATTATTTATAAAATGTTGAATTAAATAATTTAAATTAGAGGCTTCTATTTTATAAAAACGGTTTTTTAATATTATTTATTTGCAATACAAGAAGCCCTAAATTCAACATAATTTTTGTTTTACATCAATAAGTTTTTAATGTTAAAAAAATTAAATATGTAATAATAAAAATGCTTTAACTTTTTTGTATTTATTAGCATATAGGTATGTATGTACATATATGTATGTTTGTATGTTCTTTATTTTGCATGTATATATTATGTACATATTTTATAATGTAGTAGCATTATTTTTTAAATATGTACATAGTTTTGCTACATTTAATTTTCCGTTGTCAATAATTTACAAGACGAAAGCTTGAAAATAATATATGTATGTATGTACATGCATATGTACATTTTTTGCACATTTATTTGTTTAAAATTTTTTTAACAAGTAATAAAAATAATACATACAAAGTATAAAAGTTCAATAACCAATCAATAGATTATTGTAGTTATAACTAAAAAAAAACTAGCAACGTAAACATTTTACATTAAAGATAAGCATTAAATTGATGATTTATTCATATTTGTTTAAAACGAGACTTAAATAATTTCTATAAAAACCCATTTAATCTTTAGACAGAACATGTAGTAATTCGTTGATTTCGAAAACAAACACTTGAAATAAATTACACAATGAAAATATTTATTGCAATAATTTTGTGTTTAGCTGCTCAGGTAAATCCTTTTTAAAAAATAAAGTTAACTTTTTTAACTTTTGTAATATTCTCCAGAGCTATTCTGAATATACCCACCATTCCTCTGCAGAGACAAGTATACATTCCGAAAACTATGATACTCAAAAAGATTTAAATGAGCTTTTAAAGCCTGATGCCATGGAGTCATTCCATCATTGGAAATCATCTGCCGCCTCTTTGCCTGAAGCCAGTCCATTTAAGACCAAGGTGACACAACGTATAAGTAATTCTAGCATTTTATCGGAAATGACTCAATTAAAGGAGAAACTCTATAAGATGGCCGATGAAAAATTAGAAAATTGTATGAAACCAAACGGTAGTGAATTGGATAAACATTGTGTGGGCCGTGCCACCGGACAGATAATGCAATTAATTGCTTCTGTAGAAAATACCAATCGTTCTATACCACATGCACACAATCACCGAAAACCAGTAGAAATGGATGATTAAAAATGTCTAGTAGAAAGTTTGATTTCGTTTAAAAAATGTTTAACTAAGATTTATCGAGTTAAAGCTTTACATTTTAGGTAAAACATAATATATATTGTTAGTCAATTTTGTCAATCTATTTGAATTTTGTAATTGTTTTTAAAGATTAATACTCATGTTCATTATGAGATTCTAGTTTATAAACTTCTTATACATACATATGTATGTAAGTATGTATGTACTCACTTAAAACTTTTTATACATTTTTTTTTTTACTAAGAACAACAATTTCTAAGCGTTTAAAGAATTTAAGGAAAAAATCTTAGTATGAACATTTTCAACAGATAGTGAGTGACTATTTATTAAAAAAATATAAGAAAAACTTGATTATGCTTTACACAATCTGCTGTTCTTTTTCCTGATTTTCCTTAGATCTTATTTCAGCTACTTCTTTCTTGTGCATACGTCTTTCGTGTTTATTGCGATCATTACTTTGGCGAAAAGTTTTCGAACAATATCTACAATTATAGGGTTTTTCGCCGGTATGAACTGTGCGATGAGATTTCACATTAGACAAGGAATAGAAGCTGTAAAGAAGATAACAAAAGTTAATTTATTTAGTAGAGTAACTTTGGGTTATGTGGACTCGCATTTTGTTTTTCACAGATTGTCGTCACAATATTGATTAAAAAAAAATTAACAATTTTTTTTTTATTAATAAACCGATCTATCCCTAAATATTTTTTAAATTTGAAAATGCGTATGTTAAAAGAGAAAAATTTTATAAGTAAACTAGATGGACCCGGTCTGCTTCGCTACCACACACTGGTTACTCAAAGTTTCCCCTTTTTTCTACCATGTAAATTTTATTTAAATCGGATCAGTTTTTTTACTAATTAACACATCCCGTTTTTATCCCTAACGTTTGAGTTTCCAAAAAGTAACGAAAACGTATTTTTATTTTTTAGAGAAGTGACAAACGTGGTTTAAATTATGTCTCTATGTTTATTGGTTTAGTAGTTATAAAGGCCCCAAAAAGGTACCAAAATATAAATGATGAATCAATCAATCAGTCACCTTACTATTTTAAATATTTTTTATCAAGGGCAGTTATTGTGAGCCCGAATTAAATCGCATATAAATATTATCGGAAATATATTAAGTGTTTCACATTAGACGAATTTAAGTAATGTCAGTAAAAAAAATATTTTATTTTTTAAACTTAATGATACTTGAGAACTTAAAGATACTCACCAATAGCAACTAATGCTACAAGTGCACTTTTCTTAAATAAAATTCAAAACAGTAAAATCTTTCTGAACCAGAACAAAAAAAAAATATCCTCACGCATAAACATTCGACCACGCACAAAAAAAACATTCGCGATATTGGTTTCTAACTAATGGTAACTGTTATTCATACTAATGCAACTATAACTTTATAAGTTTCTAAAAAAAAGGTACTGATCCATATAAGACGCATAGTCAACATTAGCCGAAGTTACTCTAATAATGGCAATTTTTTTATAGTCATCATGTCTTACCATTTTTCACATTGATCACATTTGTAGGGTTTCGTTCCCGAATGTACATTTTTATGAACAATCAAGGACGCAGATGTGGTCAAATGTACACCACATATATCACACACATGACGTTTTTCTCCATGTGTATGATATACATGCGAATTACGATCAGGCAGGCACTTAAACCTCTTAGGACATAGAGCACATTTGTACGGCTTTTCATCGCCATGTCGTAATAAATGCTGTTCCAAAGTATATAAACGATTAAAGCTCTTCCCACAAACTGCACACAGATGAGGAGTCTCTTTTGAATGTGCACATTTTTTCAAATGCACTTTAGTGTTATGCATCGACAATCCTACCGAACTTTTGAACATTTGTTTACACACGTTACATTGTATTGGTTGAGTAGGTGCCTCTACTTTTATCTCTTTAAGAAGATCATTTTTATTTCTAGATTGTAAAAAAAAAAATAAATCAAAATATGTTTTGAAAAATGATTAAAGTAAATTTTCTTTACTCATCCTCCGTAGAATTATCCAAACAGCCCTGCCCTTTACTTTCATCACTTTCTTTAATCATTTTACTTTTATGCATGCGTCTTGTGTGTATTTTTAAAGTGTTGCTTTGGCGGAAAGCTTTTAAACAATATTGACATTTAAATGGTTTTTCGCCGGTGTGTAATCTTTGGTGGCGTTTCATATTTGCTACGGAATTGAAACTTAAAACAAACAAAAATTGTTTATGATAAAACATTTGTTAGATTTAAGAATGA
>NDXZ01013083.1:0-10549 GCA_003055125.1 Paykullia maculata
AGTCAAGAAATAAATAAAATGTTTCTAAAAATGTAAAAGTTTCTTAATTACATATTTTCATTGAAAGGCTCTAATGAAAATAATTAATTTTCTTTATAAAAACTAAGACAAAAATCTAAGCCAGATAATATAAAAACTTGTTATTGTTGTAACAACTGAAAATATAGTGCCGCTATTTTTACATTAGCTTGCCGGTTGTCTTTTTCCACCAAGATTAAAGGCCACTTATGTCTATACAGAACTACTTAGTTGACAAAAATGCCAGTGCTCAAATTGAATCTTTAGCAGACAAGAATGGGGTTAATATCATGCAAATCAAATAAATTAAAAAACCCGTTAAAATCTTCTCTTAAGCTATGTCAGCACTAACATATGTGTATAGTATGAATTTCTCTTAACCCTTTCAAACCTGACGGGATACATGTGTGCCATTGAATGTTCTCATTTTACTAAAACGCCATTATTTACATATATTCCTATATTTGTTTATCCCATTAGTTTTTTACATGCAAAACGATTATTTGTGCAATATTTAGTTCCATTATTTTTCGAATTTGTTTACAAGGAAGCTTTTGTTTCGCAGCTGCACGTCCTAATTAAGTGAGTAAAAAAATGTTTGTTTTCACTAAAACTAAAATTGATTTGAATTGTAACTTGCTGAAAAATTACAAGGTACATAAATATAAATGTAGATAGCTAGTAATTAAAAAAAAATTTTTTTTAAATCCCAAAAAAATTAGATTTCTGCAAAAAACTAAATTTTGTTCATATGTGTCCCAGCAGTATTTTCAATAGACTACATATTTCCGAACAGCATCTCATAAAAAGTTTGTTTTGATTGGGATTTTACTACCGTTTGCTTAACGCAGTCTATAGATATTGGTTTGGTTGGAACAATTATAGGAGGATTCTTTTTCTTGTTGTGTAAAATACAATACAGAAGCTGTGCAGATAATAAAAAAGGGCAACGTACACGTATTGGGACATGTCTCATAGTCAGTTACTGATGGGACATCCCTGTACCAGGACATTTTTTTTATCCTGGTTATCATTTTCTTAAACGCACCCTATGTAACACTATTTAAGCCATAACCAACCAATTCACATCAAAGAAGTTTGTGTATCCTTAAAAAAAATCCGGTTTGAAAGGGTTAAAGGAAGTATTACCAACTTTTTGTTTTTCTGTTTTAAAAACATGTTTAAACTTACCAAAACATATTTTAAGTGAACAAAAATCTCTGTACTAAAACATTTGAAAATTGATTATATCTTCTATTTAAGGATCGCTATTAGAAATTATTATCATGAAACCATTCAAAATATATAAAAACTTTGCCTGAGTAATGTCCAGTGTAGGAATCACACAAATGATTCAATATTTTATACATATATTGAGATGTAGGGCAAAATATGACGGGGGTTAACAGACCTTAAAGTTCTTACAGGTTTTTTTTTTAAATATACAATTTGTTGAACTCTTTTTTAGAAAATGGTATAAATGGTAAAAAGAGTATAAACGTGAACAACTAATCAACGTAATATCTGAAGATAAAAAAAGAAATTAAATGCAAAAATTATAGAAGAGAACTTAAAAATATTCGAATTTCACTAAAATTTACTAAAAAAATGTAAACTGAAAATTTCACTAAAAATAAAAATATTTCGGCTTGAAATTATTATTTAATAAAATTTATTAACTCAAAAGGTCTGTAAATAAATAACACACTAAAAATTAACTTTAAAAAACTACTAGGCTTATAACTTTGTATCTTAAGGGTGGCAAAATTATTAGATGCAATTGAATTTATTTTGTTAACCGTAAGAGGTAAAAAATTTTTTCTCTTTTTAAATATGTATTATTAAAATTTCTTTAAAGAAAATAACATTTTTTCAGTTATGGTTTTATGAAAAAAAACAAACAATTAAATAATAAGCTTATTTTACTTTAGTTAATTATTATATAATATTATAGTCTACTAACAGCTAATTAGTCCATGTTTTTGGACCTTTAACATATTTATAACACATTTTTTAACAATTTATTACTTTTAAATACTACAAAATGCCTTTAATAATTATTAATACTGGGAACACAACTTTTTCCAAGTACTCTCTTATATCCTTTACGGACAAAAGTAAGTAAATATAAATGAGCACCCACATTGTAACATTGTGCTGAATAAGAGTTCATGTGGCCCTTTTAAGTGAATAGAAAACCTAAAACACAAATAGAGCATAGAGAAAACACCATTTGGGTGTGTTAAAGATTAAACAAAACTACAACACAACAACCTTGAAAACTTAAACAAAGGTGGTGAATATAGAAAAACACACAGTTAACAATAGAGAGCGTGAGTTCTTATGCTGAGACTGAGGGAAAGTCTTGGTACGTGCAAGCACAAATTTGGGAGAAAATACATGTGATATGTTTTTAGCACAACTAAAAGAGAGACGTGATGATTTTGTAACAAATAATTGAGACTTTTAAATATTTCTCAAAATTCATATGAATAAAAACCCGGAAAATATTTGCATTATAACAGTTAGATACTCTTTTTGCTCTGGGTTAAGTAAAATCATGTGCTTTTCCTTATATCTTTCGTATATATTTTTAGTACATTTCTTGAATATTTAGATAATTTATAATGTTTTTTTTGGGGTTATAGAAGGAATTGTTTTTAGGAAGAAAAAATCAGTTGTATGTGCGGCATGATTTGGAATCTAGTCTATTAGCGTCTTTCATACACAACACCACGATGTTGTGTCGTGTGCTGCAAAAGTGAAGAAATTATTTGTGAAAAATTGTTTAAAAAAAGTATAACAACTAAAGTGAAGTTAACTGAAAAGAAAAAAAAATTAAATAAAAAATATTATGTTATTAATTTGAGAAACGAAGAAAATTGAAAAAAGTGCAAATTTAACAAAATTATTTAATTTCAAAATACTAAATAATATGTGTTTTCAAATATAAATATTTCCCTTATAATTGTGGGTGGTCTGTTCTTAGAAATAAAACAAACAAAAAAAATAAAAAAAAAATTTTTTTGAAGTTACATCTTGTCATATGTTATCTCAAGTGAAAACCATTTAGCACTTATCATATTTGCCACATACAGCTGGTGTCAAATTACACATAAACAGACTTATTTGAAGAGGCACAGGCCATGTCGCATAGTAAAAAGTGTAGTGACATGAGAAGAAGATCTGCTGTACAAATTATCTGAATAGTTTTCTTACGTTGTGGTGGTGCTTTTTCTTTCCTATTTTCTTAATATCTTTCTTTTCTGGTGTAAGAGTGATTGTTATTGTTATTTCTATCGAATAAATATTTTTTTTTCTCTAAATTTTATATTTATTTATTTGTTTTTATTTTTGCTTATGCATTTATAATATGCTGACAGGCATAGTCAACTTATAATGGATATTGATTGACATGATGAATGGATGATTGTGTAAAATATGAATAAAAAATGATGTTAAAAAAACAGGAAATATAATAAACAACAAAACTTCATGAAAATATAATGAGTGTGGAAAGTGAATAACAAATATATTTTTATAAAAATACTAATAAAAAACTAAAGTAAGAATTTACGTAAATACGTTAAATAAAAAAAATATAAGGAATATTAAAATTCTGAAATTAAAAAAAAGTAATAAAAACTAAACAAAGTTACTTTAAACATTTGTTATTGCAACACAAAAACCAGACAAATAAAAACCCTTTAACAGTATAAATTAAAAACAAACAAAATATATAAACAAAATCCTTTAACATAACCACCTAACTAAACGTTGTTTTAAACAAACCCTATCTAAAAGTCTACAGTAAAAAATAAAAAAAGTTTTACATAAACCCACAACTTATCTGAGACAAGCAACCAAGTTTTATAATACAAACACCTGTCAACGTCAAAAATTCCTTAAACAAATTCGAAACAACAGCAGCAACAAAACAAGATTTTTTAAAATTTAATACAAAAAACGAAATCACAACCAATTTTAATTAAAAGTTTTATTAAAAAAGTAAAACTAAATAACAAAATATGTGTAAATATAAAAAATAGTAAAATTATAAAAAAAACATAAAAAAACATAAACTTTTTTCGACTCCAATCACTATTTGAAACGGATTAAAAAAGAATGTCAGCTTGCTATAAAATAAAACAACAACTACAATAACATAAAAAATGTTTTTAACACAATAAGGTATTATTTGCAATTATATTGCCAACCATATATATATGTCACAAAACAACACTACATGCACACTCTTTAATTTAAATTCTAATATAATTGAAACGTTTTTCTTACGTTAAATTTTTTTATTATTTTGCTTTTTCCATAATAATTTATATTTTGAATACTCTGTGATATGCCTAAATATCCGGTTTAATCTGGTTATACTATACGTTTTTTACAATATTTTTTTTCAACTTTTATATCAACTGACATATATTTAATTAGATTTATGTATATGTTTTGCAATACAATTCATTTTGTTTTTTTTTCACTTTTTTGTTTTACATTTTATATTATTGTTTTGCTTGTCAATAGATGTTTGTATCCTTTATAGAAACAGGATATACTGTATGTATATTTAAAACGGATATATATTTGTGCTCAGATGTTATTTAATTGCATTGCCAACAAACCCTTTTTTATGCTCACCACTAATTTGTTTAAGGGGTAAAGAGACAGGAAATGATTGTTTTGAAATATAACTGCTTTGAAATATACATACAATATTTTAAAACAATTGAATGAGGGCGTTATTTTCTGACATATATTGTATTATGTTTCCGCGTATTAATCTTAAAGAATAGAATTATTAGAAATTAAATCCGGTTGTGGTGGTTTTATGTTTTAAAGTTCTATTGATGTTACAATATTTAAAGATTCACGTCGATTTTATTTGATTTATGCTTTTGTGGAATGTTATGTAATATTATTCAGAAAAGTTAAAGGATAATATAGAGGGTTAAAAATCAGACAAAATGTGTTGGTGTAGCTGTTATGTATATAGAAAGCAGCGTATATGGTTACCTAGAACATTTTAAAGTCAAAAGAAAATCGAAGATATTTTTTCCAAAATTCCGAAGTGTTTTATCATTTTATATTTAGAACTTCTCTGAATAAAATCGTTATTTCTTAACAAAACATAGAATATAGAACCTCCTGCAAAATTGTTTGAGTTGTACAACTGGGAATTGTGATTTGAACAATTCTTTTTTTGTATGTTGTTTTTATACCTTGCACAAGAAATTATATGGTTAAAAATGTATTGCTAAACTTTGTAAATGTAAATGTGGCTACCGTAAACTCTTGAGCGTAAAGATATTTTACCCATGTTCGCTTCTGAACTTTATGTTTAACATTAATAACTAACTGTCTTTTCAACACTTATATTGGAATACAATTTTCAAAAAAAATTCTTAGCAGCTCTGAATTTTAGGATGGTCTGGCCATGATTCATTCTACCTCATTTTTAAGGCTCACTCACGGAAGTCACTTAAACGCGTATTAAGATTTTAATAATATTAGAATTTAAAAAATTTGTATTACAAATTTTTTACGATCAATTGTAGCTGTCATTTAAGATTTACTTCTGAAAATTAATAAAAACCCCAAACCAAGGTTGGAAATATTTGACTAATTTTTTATGTCAAAATCGCAATTTAAATGAATCACAAATAATTTTAGTTTTTATTTATGTTTACCTTTCTTTCTTGTTTTTTATTTATTTTTTAATAATATTTTTTTATATTTTTATTATTTATTGAACTTATTTATTATAAATTTATTTATGAATTTCTTAACATATCACACTTTCAAAATATAAGAACTTTAAGCTAAAACAAAATTCATTAATAAATTTATAATAAATAAGTTGAATAAATAATAAAAATATGACAATTACAAAACACACATGGCACGGTGTATCAATGTATTGATAGTTTAATAGCTTACATCTAATTGATGAAGCATGAAAATTATTAGGGAAAAATACGACTATGCAATATGCATACTGTGTTATCTAAAGGATAACCAATAAAATAATATGTGATAAATAAATATGTGATAAATGACAGGGGAATAAATATGATCAACTGTAAATATGGTTCTGTCTCACCTCAACAATAATTATATGAGAGAGCAAGTTCCAGTTGCTATATCTACAATATTGTAGCTTAAATAGATAAAATTTACATTCAGTAACAGTAGTACCGATGAGAAAAAGAGTGCTGACCATGAAATCGTAGGTGGTTTCGAAAATGCATTCCACTCGGCTTATATCATATGGGAAACTGAATTTTTAAATCAAATAATAACATTCTCAACATATCACACTTTCAAATTATAAGAATTTTAAGCCAAAATAAAATTCATTATTAATATTTTTTTACTTAAAAAAGCTATTTTAATTAGTGACTTTCACATAAATCAAATATTTAATTTTCTGTGTCCTTTTTTTTTGTATTTTTTTTGAAAAATTATTTAATAAAACAAATGCTTTCATCTTGGGCAAGGTGCTTTTTAAAATTATAACATCGCAATAGGGTTTTTTTCTTATGTATTTAGTAAATGTGTTCCCTACACTACTCATAATCTCATTCAATCAATAAAAAATGGATTAAAAGTGTTTGCATTTGTGTTTGTGATTTGGATTCAAGAACACTTAGACTTGTCTCTCTATGCATCCATATCTCTATTAAAAGAAGAGTTTTTATATAACTTAAATCAATCAAGAAATTAAAAAAAAATAAAATTATTAAAAAGAAATTCAATATAATAATAATTAATGTTAATAAAACAAATTTCAAGTTGGGTATTTTTTCTTATTAAAAAGTCGAGAAACAATTTTGGTAAGAAAGGTATTCAAACTTGGCAAACAAAATTTTAGCCCAGCAATTATTTAAAGGTCTGAGTCATAATCTGACCTGAGAATTTCTTCGTCACATCAGATTTTTGAGAAATCGTAACATGAAGTTTAAAGAAACTCGTTTTTCGCCATATTTGAAACGTGAAAACAACACGAGAAAAATATACTCTGGTCCCAGTTTTCCGTCTATTTTCAAATTTTGTCAACCTGTGTAATTTATTGTATATTGTATGTATGATTTTGAAAATTCAATTGGAGCTGGCTGGGTTAAGAAAATTTAACACAAACACGCCATTTGTACGATCTCGAAAAGTATTGAATTTAATATAATTGTATGCGTCGTAGTAGTTGATGTTCTTTTTAAAAATGTTTGCTGGTATATGATTTTTTTAAAAATAAAACCTTAATATACACTGCGTTACGCTGTTAGGATAGTCACACGACAAAAATGTGTCCTTATATATTTCGTAAAAATGCTTGCACTCTTCAACTCGGAATGTCCAGGAACAAGAGACATACGAAATATGTATAAATTTGAAACGACGAAAATGGATGATCAATTTTAAAGCTTAATATTTTTTTGAATTCTTAAGAAAATACCATAAAAAATCGATAACAACGGGAATTTTTTAAACACCCATAAATTTAATATTTTTTTTAGTTTATTTGATATGTCAAATATTTTTTTTTCTTTTTTGTATGTCCATATATATAAATATTGTATTGCAATTACAAATTTTTGTGCAATTACTCTCATTTTATGTGTTTTTTTGAAATGTAGTGCATTTTCAACAACCACTTTTATATGCAAACCATTCATTATTTTCACTTGTATCAGCTTTTCAGTTGCGAGTTCCTTAATTACAGTTAACTTGTTTAATATTTCTACAACGGTTTCCGTTTTAATTCCCAAACGTAAAGCATTTTATATTTATTCAATATATTTTCATTTCTATGTCAGCTGCTATTTTATTAAGCCCACTTTATGGTCTATTTATTTATTTGTTGTTAATGTTTGTTGTCAATTAAAATAAAATAGGATTTACAAAGGGATTATAACAGTGTCAGCAGAGTGAAAAATAAATTATTAAATTATCATTGCGCTTTGCCATGATTTAACAGGGGTTGGGCTTGGTATAGTAGTTTTTAAAATCGATTGTTGTTTTTATTTTTGATATTAAAAACATATAACAAACAAAAAACATTATTGTGGGAAGGAGTATAATTAATTTTTAATTATCTTACTGTATTGGCATTAATTAAAGCTGATTAAAATTTAAATATTATATGTGAATAAAATGGAAAAGTTTGTCCAATTTTTAAATGCTTATTCATAGATTAAAAATATGAGCATTTGCTAAATTTAAAATTTTATCATGTTTAAAGTAAGATTGCTTAATCTTGCTATGCCGAATGTTTGGCACCTTTTACCGTATTCTTAGTATTGGCAAAATTAAAGGCAAAGCCAAGAATTGTAAACATTATAAAACAAGGAACAAAAGTTGTTCTATTTTACACTTTTGTAGTAGATAATATGGGAAAAAAGAAAGATTTCTGCGAGCTATGCTAAAAAAAGTAACAAAAAAATCCAATTTTTTTTTGCATTTTCTTTAAAAAGGGTTGTTCAAGGGTTAATCAAGGGTTGTTTATAAGATACCTACCTACAACTTTGTTGAAGACATACAAACGCTTTTGCCAAGTCTGAATGAGTTATTGGCTAAAAGGTTATGGTACCATTTTTCGGAAAATTTACCAAGTCTCCAATATATTGAGGCCCATAAAATTAAAACGCGAACTAATATTGCAAAACAGAGCTAGGGTTTTACTTAGCTCAAGTAGTACAATCGAACCTATATAGCCAAGTCTGTGTACTTTTTTCACTGTCGCACAGTGAATATAATTAATTATAATTAATATACAGTAGAGAATTTTTAAATATTTTCTTTGATAATAAAAATCATTAAAAATATTTGTTTTTATTTTGTCATTAAGGTATTTTAAATACTTTCTATAAAAATAATAAATTTAACATTATTTCAAAACAATTTTAAAATAAAAAATTAGTCTGAAAACCTTTTTAAAGTATCTACAAAGAACCAAATTTAACATTGTTTAAGACAAAGATTTTTGTATAAAAAGTGTGAAAATAGGAAAATTTTGTGTTATAAAGAAAACGCCATTAGTATCATAGCACTAATTTGCTTTTTATTGAACGCTTTAAAAGGAAAACAACAATTATTTACGTATGAAGATATTTAAGATCTCATCCACAGTAATGTCTGTTTTGTCCTAGATTTTTTCACAACACAAGCATAGTGCCAGACAACTCATTATATCATAACTGGATTAAATCATATGAAAAATATGTAAACTTATTAGATTTCTGATAAATAAGTACTTCAAAATCTTGTCATTAAATCTATCGCCAGAAAGAGGAAAAACATGTTTTTAAAAAGAATATCAACCTGATAGAAAATGCTTTTAATAACAAGCAAAAAGTAATATACATTCATATGTACATAAGTATGTATTTTAAGGTTCGCTACTTAATTATATCAAAATAGAACTTGACATATTTTGTAATATAGGCCATAAGGAAAGTAAAATATGTTTAAAAAAAATAATTATTACAATATTCATCGCTAAAACTGCGTCACATTATCTCTTGAAAAACATCCGTAAAGTTTAGCCTAAATATTTTCAAAAATGTTCAAATTAGCTGTAAATGATTGTTGCTTAATTGTTTAATTTATTTTTTCCTGCGGTTATGTTAGTTTCACTAAATATTTTTGTGTAAAAAAACAATTCTAACGTTAGTTCATCGAAAATTGTTGCATTTGCATGTTATAACATTTAAAATTTTAATTTTGTGTCCGAAACCAAACAAATCGTCTTTTTGCTGTTCACTAAGTTATTGAATTTTTGTACTAATTCAAGCACTTCAATATACTTAAGTCAAAGCTTAGCCAGTGCTGTTGGTGTTATAAAGATGTTAAATTAAAAATGGCCTTGGAAAACTAACAATTGTTCAGCATTACAAGAGTATCGTAAGATCTCGAAAATTAGAATGTGTTTGCAAAATAAATATATCTCCTTTCGACTGCCATATTAATGTTTAGTTGAAATTAAAATATTTTTTTAAATCCTAGTATATCGTAATTGGAAACCTAAAATACCAAAAACATATAAAACATAAATGAAGTTCACTGTAGGCTCGAGAAAGCTAAAGTTACAGGATTGGTCATTTGCAAGGTACTTTTAAGTAAGACAGACGTAATGGTATGGTCGTCTAAAAGTACAATAACGAGCAATATCAGGAAATTACCGATGATTTCAGGTAATACTTTAAATTGACTGCCCATGTTGTCAAATATTTAGAACAATATTTGTTAGATTCGTATGGAGCTTTTTTAGACCTTTTATTTTAATTTCGTTAAATTTTTTATCTATTCCAAGTAACAAGTAATACCTACAAGATGTACCTATATTAAAAAAAAAATAGTTTTATACAGAAAAACCGCAATATATTTCTTAATGAGTACAACAAGTTTTTCGTTTTTCATTTCATTTTGATTTTGTATAAAAGATAGAAACTCTGAGGTTAATAAAAATATTTCAAAGCATTGGTTTAATTGCTGCTTATTAAAGATAAACCACATTTATTAA